>RCUC01065237.1:0-60372 GCA_003697995.1 Taxidea taxus jeffersonii
GTGTCTGCCTCCCTCCTTCTGCCCATCTCTTCGGGATCAACATCTCCATAACTCTGAGGTCAATAAACCAGCGTTTCCGCTGCATGTGGGGTCATGGGCGTATTTTTTGTTCTCCTCTGTGCTATTCTTTAAATTGGAACTTTCTGCGATAAATCAGATACAAACCCCTTTTCAAAAAATGGAGTCGCTAATCCACGCTTCGATTTCTAGCTGGTTTTAATTTCTTTACACAATCTGAGCCTCAGCTTTCTGATCAGACACGACTGCCTTGGAGTTGCAACAGTGAAACTTCTCGGAGAGAACTCAGTTGGTGGATGTAGGAAAATCGTGCCTGTTACTAAACGGCGCACATACAATTAGAACCCTTGAAATGCCAGGGACCTGGAAAAAGAAACATCCCGTCGCCAGTTTTGAGTTATGTCATATTTCCATGAAAGAACAATGGAGGACAGGAACAGCAGTTGCTTTGAATTACATGCTATTTGGGATCGGCAACAGTGGATTAACAAGGTTTTACTACGTTTCAGATGTTTGTCGATGATTGATTGTTGGCTTTCATATCTACATATGCTTTTACCAGCCTTGCAGGGTACAGGGTCTTCAAGACAGAGGTTATGTTTTTTATTGATTCTGCACAAGGTCAGACCACACCGGAGAGCCCTATAATAACACTGGTGGGGTATTTTGACCATTGATAACAGTGTGCGGACTATTTAGCCCAGGATCCCAAGGCCAAGGTGGAAACAGCCCGGGAACAATGCCTGCAAAGGCTTTTTATGACTAAAAAGCCCCAAGCAAGCATATAGCTTTCCCAATCAGCAAAGGCACTTGGCTCCAGCCTGTCATTAAAATGTGGGCATGGGCCCAGGCCCGGGAAAACAGCCCCCCTCCATGAGCAGGCTTCCCTGAGCAGAGCAGAAACCCCTGGCTGCGGGCCCCCTGGAAGCCGGGAAGTTTTCTTGACTGGCCTGGACGCCAGCTCCTGCCTAGAGAAGTTGGGAGAAGTGATGGCTTTCAGGCTGAGGCCTGCAGAAGCAGAATTCCCAAATTCCCAGCCAAAGATCATAATCCTGAAGTGGAAAAACAAATGAAACTCATACACACTGAACCCAACAGCTCCCTTTCCTCATTAGAAAGGAAATGGCTGGGAGAAGGTTGTGACAAACATGGCGCGGTGACCACACTCCTTCCTTCTTCCCACTGCGGAAGCCAGAGGGAGCTCGGCTCAGAGTTACAAGGTCGGAAGGTTCGATCTGTCCCGCTGATTGGCAGCGCCCGCCGTGGGACCCTCGACGCCATCAGGGCACATTTCCTTTGGTTCTTAATTTTTGTTTGGCTTCTGGATCTTTGACCGATGGAAGCAGTCGGATTTCTTAACCAGAATTAAATTGTTAAGTCCCTTATTACACAAGGGAGGAAACATTCTCAAGCAATTTTCATTCAGATGAAATGGGGATAAACCGGTCTTGAAATAGAAGGAAAGAATTAAAATAGTAACTCTATTCCCAGGTATGTTTTCCTCCCGTAGGAAACAGTGGTTTAAAGTTTATGGAGCAGGTTAATGAGTTGGAGAACTTTGCTTTTGGCCCATGTCCTAATATAAGACTTAAACACACTTCAAAAATATACAACACTTCTCATTAATGGTGAATTAAGAATTAGGGCTTGAGTCGGGATGTAAAGGCAGAATGATTCATACAGTAACATGTAGTAGAAATGAATTTTTTTCAGAAATGAAATATTTCATTGATTAAATGATTCCTGGAACACCATGGGCATTTATCTTGCTTTGCTTTTTCCCTCGTAGCCTTTGATATTTTTCACAATTTTCTTCAATCGATACACACGACCAGACTGGAGAAAACGGACTAAATTTGAGAGCTGAAAACTTGATGTGGTATCAAGGGGACCTTTCAAGAAGTGGAGTGGCCATCAAAAGTCTGTAGAAAAGGAAAATTAAAAGTTTTTGTTTTTTGGGGTTTTTTTTTGGTTTTGCTTGACGGGCATGGGATGGATTGGAGGGCTTTGAAGCCTGTTCTTTCATTCTAATTCTGTTTGTCTTTCATGGCTCCACAGCAGAAGCTCTGTCTTCCTGTCTCCTGCCTAATATTAGTTAATAGAAATGTGTGTAACTCGAAAATGTGGGCATCTGTTGACTAGTTACAGTTGCTTATTTTCTCTTGCTCTCACTTTTCATTCAATTGGATCTCTTGGATCACCTAAACCCACACATTGCTTCTTTCTGTTCTGCATGAGATGCTGGAGGCCAGAAGCACGACCCACTTCTGGGCAATATGGCAGCCAATGAGAGCGGTTAAGCCAAGCATCAGTTATGTGATTCTTTTGATCTTGAAACAAATTTGAGTACGTCCTACATAAATCTAACACTGACATCCTCCCTTCCTTCCTCCCTTCTTTTGTTTCTTTTCCTTCGATTTTCCTTCCTGTCTCCTTCGCTCCTTCCTTCCCTCCCCCAACCCCTCTCTTCCTTCCTTTTGGTAGCAAACATCCACTGGAGATATGCACCAAACTAGCGACTGCATTGGGCACCGGAGATAGGAAAAGAAAACAAACACAATTCCCACCTTCAGGGAGCTTAAGTCCTGAGAGAAGAAAAAAATCCATCAGGGGAAGAAAGGCAGAAATTTGTGGATTCTCCTGAACTGCATAGGGAAGGAAGAAAGGAAGGAAAGAGAAAATATGGTAGGTTTTGGGGTTGCCATATTCTTTCAAAAAGCGGCCCCCCATATTCTCTGTAGAATACGTTTCTAGGTGGTAGCAAAAACAAAACAAGACCAGAAACCCAAAACTATCCTTTCAAGTTAGCTTTGGGAAGAGAGGCTTAAGGTAAGGACAGCAAAGCGATGGTGTGGCCGTGACTGGGGGCAGAGTCTTCCCTGGAGGTCTGATGTAGACAGTGAGGGGGCCAGGATTTCTTGGACTGTTCAGAAATAATCCATTTTTGCAATGCAGAGAAATATCGTGAGAACTTGAGTAAATTCCTTTCAGGTATCTCTTAAAACTCCCATTGTCACTTCACTCCTTCTTCTTCTTTTTTTTTTTTTGCAAATAGTCATCTGTATAATATTATCAGCAAGTGTACAAACATTCCTTCTATCTGGATTCCACAGATATCTCAAATCAGATCTCCTGCCAATGGTTATTGGCAGCTTCCAGATCCAGGGAGAAGCTGGAGTGTTTCTTCTTCCCACATCCCTGCCTCGCTCTCTCCCGACTTTACTGATAGCACCCCGGGCACACCGGGGACATTGACCCATGAGCGGGATGATGGCCACATTATCGACAGTCACCCCGCAAGTGACGCCGTGGCCCGGGAGCAGAGAGGAAGGGATAGAACATTGTAGGAAGGTGACGTGAGAAGGTCCTGTGGACGGAAAGGATGGTATTATGGAAGAACACATGTAACGTTAGAATGGTATAATCATGTGACGTCGATGTTACGATTGAAGCACTCGTCTAGGACAGTGGTTCTCAAACAGGAGTGGCTGTCCCCTCCAGGGGACATTTGGCTGTGTCCAGAGATATATTTGGTTATCACAGCTGGGAGGAGCCAAGAGCAGGGATGTGACTGAGCATCCCACAAAGGGCAAAGGACAGCCCCCCGACAAGGAACGGTCTTGCCCCCAATGTCCACAGCGCCGAGCCGGGGAAGTCCCGCTTTCCAGAAGGGACAGCTAGAGGAAAGACTGAGCGGTGATGAGAGCAGGCACCAGAAGAGTAGCCACAGAGCAAGTGGCGGGACGAAGAAGCGTTTATGGAAAAAGCATTCAACAGATACCGGCTTTCCTGAACTTGGTCTCCGTGAAGGTACGAGAGGGTACTCGGCCATCTCGGCAGACCCCGAATGCGTAGGCAAACGAATTGCCTGATATCCTGCCTAAACTGAAAAGGAGGCCTTGACACCCAGACTGTAATGAGCAAGAACGAACGACTTCCTCACTTTCCCCAGCTCACAAGGCACGTGAGCACTCGGCCACTGCTTGCTTCCAGAACTCTGAAGGTGACACGACGTCCCTCTCCCCGCGGCCCAGCTGTTGCGCAGTGCGAAGCCGCGCCTTCCGCGCTGGGGACGGTTTTGACGGCTGTGCCCGGCGGCACGGAGGAGAGCTGCTCCACGTGTGTGTCTCGGGTGCTGTCGCGAGCGGCGTGGCTTTTCGTCCCATCAGAGCTGTCCCCTGAGGACTTCCTGGTTTCAAGGGCAGAAGCCTCTGGAAGGAGGAGCTGCCTTTGCAAGCCGGCCGGCCGGGCGTGTGCGGCCGTTCTCCGAGGTCACTCGGCCGGCAGCTCGCGGTGGCGCTCCTGCGGTGGTCCCCAAGCTTCTCTCGGGCCGACTCCCCGGGCGGCCCTCCATCCCCGGGAGGGCGGCCCACGTGGCCCTCTGTGAGGACCGGGGAACCTCGTCCCTTGCCCGACAGACTAGCACGGCTGGAACAGTGCTGCCAGGAAAAGATGGACCGACCGGGAGATGTGAAAGATACCGGCCCCTCCGGGGCTAGAAACGGAGCCCGGGGCTGGTGGGGCGGCGGCGGGGGGCGCGGGGCAGGCGGCCTGACGGTTCTGCCACCAGGCCCCGCCGCAGAGCTTAATGACCACTGCCTGCCCGGCAGCATCAAGGGCTTGGGCTCTGCAGCCTGGCGGCCCCGTGAACTCCGGGCTTCGGGGGTCATGCCCTGCGCGTCGCCTTCCAGTCGAGCACGCGAAGGTCTGCAACGTCCCCCCGCAACAGCAACCGTCTCCATTTCGGGACGTCCTGAGCGCCGGGCCTGGGCTGCGGGGACGGAGCCAGAGGCAACGGATAACAGAGGCGGCCCGGGACACCCCTCCCCTGTGGGGCGCGCCGGCTCCCGGGCTCCGAGGCTTTGGCGGGGCCCGTTGTTCCGAGCTTCGGGCTGGACGTTTATTGTCCGGGTCTCCGGCTGCTTCTGAACGGGCCTCCCCAAGACGGACTCACCCGAGGCTTCGCATGGGGATCTAAAGCGAGAATATTCGTCTCCGTCGCCATCTACGGTGACTTATTTACCGGGTGCGGACGACAGACTCCGAAAAGCGATGGACCCGACCACAAGGCTGCACAGCGAACTCGGTTTGGGATAGGCCTACTCCAGATTTCCCAGCCCCGGGCCTTGTTTTCCTCAGCTGCCCCTGGCTTCGCTCCTGCTCTCGTTCTCTGGCCGGGGAGAAAGAAAATGGGAACAGGAGGGAAAGAAAGCAAGAATCTTTGCCTATTAAGCACGCTGACCCCCAGGAAATGTTCTTGCCTCGAAGTCCACTTTGCTGTCAATACGGCTGCTCCCGCCTTCTTGCCGTGCTGTTCCCTGTTACTCATCCTGTTGCTTTTAACCCGTCTCTGTCTTCCTCATTGAAAGTGAGTTCCATGAGCCTGGAGTTGTTCTTGATTTGCGGTCCGTGGGAAACATGGACGTGACCAGTTCTTTTAAAGGGGCTGGGAGGTAGCAGAGCCGGGAACACGGGGGGAGAATCCGAGGTAATGAAACCAGGGAAATCAGCTCATACAAAGAAGCAGGCAGGAGCACCCCGCTGGTGACGGGAGACCGAGCTGAATAAGCAGGCAACACAGGCATGGGGTGAAACCCCACGTGGAGGGCTTCTGCCTGCCTGGGAAGTTCAGTGTAGGCACCAGAGACCAAGTCCGAGGGAGGACAAGGACAGAGAGCCCAGCTACTGGGGAGCGTGAGAAAGGAGGCCGGGACTCTTGTGACACCGTGGTGGAGCGTAGAGACTGTGCTTTCCGGGAATTTGGGTGGAAGGTACAGAGGAGGTGAGGTTCCGAGGTCAAAGGGGACCTTCTCCAAGGCCGAGGTTGACGGTAATACCTCGGAGCCCATTTTGTTTGCACCCGGATTGTCTTAGAGTGTGGGATGAGCTGAGCCGGCAAGTGAGAAATGCGTGAGTACAACCGCAGACTTACAACATGGGGACAGGAGCTGGGCAGGAGGGGACAGGAGACACGGATGGGCGATTTACTTGCCCATATTGAAGGTTTTATTTTTGCTGATGACTTGTGGTCACTATAAAGAGAGGATGGAATTTGCTAGAAGGTAGATTTTCTAGCTTTTATTTTGATACGATTTTTTATTCTGTTTTATACTGTTTGTGGTTTCTGCAAATACGAAGGACTCGTTTTTTTAAGGTAAGTCTTTTAAAAAGAGAATAGTGTGTCTGTTAGCCATTTGTATGTCTTCTTTGAAGAAATGTCTGTTCATGTCTTCTGCTCATTTCTTAACTGGATTTTTTGGTTTTGGGGGGCTGTTGAGTTTGATGAGTTCTTTATAGGTTTTGGATACCAGCTCTTATGTTCAACCTGACTCAGCATCAGGGCAATATAAATCAAAACCACAATGAGATACCACCTTACATGGGTCAGAATGGCTAAAATGAACAAGTCAGGAAACAACAGATGTTGGAGAGGATGCGGAAAGGGGAACCTTCTTACAGTGTTGGTGGGAATGCGAGCTTATGCAGCCACTCTGGAAAATGGTATGGAGGTTCTTTAAAAGTTAAAAAATAGAGCTACCTGTGATGAGGCAATTGCACTGCTAGGTATTTATCCAAAGGATATAACAATAGTTACTCAAAGGGGCACAGGGACCCCAATGTTACAACAGCAATGTCCACAACAGCCAAAACATGGAAAGAGCACAGATGTCCATCAACAGATGAATGGATAAAGATGTGATACATGCGGGTGCACACGCATGCACGCACGCGCACACACACACACACACACACACACACGCACAGTGGAATATTACTCAGCCATCAAAAAGAACGAAATCTTGTCATTTGCAACGATGTGGATGGAACTAGAAGGTATTATGCTAGGCAAAATAAGTCAACCAGAGAAAGACACATACCATATGATTTCATTCATATGTGGCATTTAAGAAACAAAACAGATGAACATAGGGGAAGGGAAAGAAAAATAACATAAGACAAAAACAGAGAGGGAGGCAAACCATGAGACTCTTAACTCTAGGAAAAAACTGAGGGTTGCGGGGGGGGGGTGGGTCAGGGATAGGGTAACTGGGTGATGGGCACATGATGGAATGATCAATAGGTTTTATATGCAACTGATGAATCACTAAATTCTACCCCTGAAGCTAGTAGTACACTATATGTCGACTAAATTGAATTTAAATAAAAAATTTTAAAAAGAGAGAATAATGGATGTTATAGGTTCAAGAGAAAGTTACTAGTAGAACATACTCATGAGAAATCAGAATTCTACTCTCTATTTACTGAGGACATACTACATGGCAAACACTGAACTAAGCGAGTCTTGGCCTCAGACTTGGGGAATATTACAGTCTAGTGGGGGGAAAACGAACAGAACTAGTAAACGAAACTTAAATACATGCTAACTTTCAACTGTGACAAACATTAGGAGTTGCTTTATGAGATTAGGGGAATTTGGCTCAGACAGGGGGATCGGGGTAAGACTCATGGGGAAATGAGTGTTGAGAAGTAATCTGAAATATTAGTGGTAGGGAAGAAGGTGAGGGGAGTCAGGTCTGTGGCAGAGCATGCCGGTGTGGCCAGAATGCAGAGAATAAGGGGAGAGTGGTCCAAGATGACACTGGGGAAATATACAGGGACCATGGCGAATCTTATGGGCATTGCAGAAGAGCTTCAGGGAAAGTTTTAAAGGCAACATACGGGGCCGGGGGTCAGGAGTGGGGGGTGAGAATGGCGGGAGTGTGGTGGGCTGAGTGTGATGTGACCCAATTTCAAGATTACCTTGGCTGCTCTATCCTCTGGGGCGGGGGCAGGGTGCAGTGTGGATTTACAGGTAGACCAGTCAGCCGGTTAAGTCAGCTGTAGAGTGAGAGATCAGCATTTGGTGATGGATGGGACATGGAGGGTAAGGCACTGAGCATGCACCTGTGGTTCGGGGGTTCATGAAACTGGTTGGATGAGGCAAGTTTGGGGGGAGAGAGCACGAGCACAGTTTTGGACATGTGGAGTTTGAGGTGCCTTCAGATGTCCGAAAGAGATGACCACATAAGCAGGCCAACATAAAGGGGCTGAGGCAGCCGAGAAATCAGACGGAGACACTGAGGCTGGGGAAGCTTCTGCACAAAACAGTGCCAAAGGAGGCAGCATGGATGGCGTCGCATAGGGAGGGAGTCAAAAGAAGCAGCCAACATCTCAAGAGCTGCGGTACGTCAAGATGAGGTCAATCAAATGTGTACGGACGTCGGTGCTGACGCACGCATGTTTCTGACGTCAGCGACGGCGGTTCGGTAGAGCGGAGACCCTGAATGCCCGACGGAGCGTGGGGAGGTCTACCGAGAGGTGAGGAAAGAGAAACGAACATTTTGGGGTTTTTTGGGTCTTTAAATTTTTTTTTTCTCATGTTCAGTTAGCCAACATATAATAGTTTTAGCATTAGTTTTTGATGTGTTCAGTGAATCATTAGTTAAACACTCAGCGCTCATCACCCCACGTGCCCCCCTTAATACCCATCACCTGGGTACCTCGGCCCCCCCCAACGCCCTCCCCCCTGTAACCCTCAGCTTGTTTCCTGGAGTCCAGAGTCTCTCGTGGTTTATCTCCCTCTGATTTCTTAGAAATGGAACATCTGAGCCGCCCTGTGAGAAGCTTGACAGAAAATAGGAGGCGAGAGAGGGCAGAAGCTGGAGGGAGAATAAGACTGGGGAAGTTGTAAGCTTTATTAACTGAAATATTTCACTGCAATTGACTAGCTTTTAATGACCATAATCAAAAATTAAGCTTTGAGAATAAACAGACCGAGCAAAAGCACCAATGTTCATTAAATCATTTTTCTGTGTCTTTCCTTAATTAGTAATTGGTTTTTGGCCATGACACATTTGTCTGTTAATTGCTATACTTCCTATTTAACCATGTTTTTATAATTCTCCCAGGAGAACATGGCTGCAAAAGATCCTAAGGGAGACCTGAATTCCTCTCCATAAATCGCCCATGTTAAGATAGGACAGCTACAAGAAAAGTTTTCCATAAGGCCTTAACCCCATTTTTTTATTTCGTTCTTGAATGTGCATCCCACACAAGAATGATACTCAAGGGAGGACTTTGCAAGCTGCACACGTCTCCCTTTTTATGCTCCTATTATCATCACAAGCAACTATCTTCTTCAACATGTCTACTTGTGCATTTTTAAAAACAATAATTTAGAAAAGAGGACGATGTGGGCTACTCTCTGGGGCGTCTGGCATGCCCTTCAAGCTGACTTTGAAAGGTGATTAATTATAGCGCTGTCTGTTCAGTTTTAAAAGTTCAAATTAAATGTACTTCAAAACTCTTATTAAAGGGAATCTATTTTCCACACCTGTCACTTATGAGAAGGGCTGATTCAAGTCAAAATTATGAAAGAGGGAACGCTGATCATTAGAACTGACACGCCCTACCCTATTGAGTGAATCTTCTAATAACCTTTGAGTGGCCCTGTCTTAAGCACTCGGTGACTCCACGAGCACTCCACGAGTTCTGTGCTTTCAGAATCGAAGTAATTCAAAGGTGGAAAGGACTCGAGAGCTAAGAGGCCCAGAGCCACGCCGCCGAGCCCTCGGGGAGAGGGGCTCGGGATTGCACCGCGGTGACAGATACCGTGCTCCACTCACGCTGCGGACTCGAGCAGCTGCCACAGAGACAGTACGCCCTGCAAAACCCCCAAGAACTCACTCTCTGACTTCTATAGAAGAGGGGCCGAGCCCCGTCTCTGCCATCGGCTGCCAGTCCTGGCTGCACTTTAGAATCTCCTCAGACAACAGGATAGGGGGCCGGGCCACCCTCTAAACCTTCTTTCAGCCCCGATCTGCCAGAAGGGGACCCAGGAATCAGCATTTGTAAACAAGGCGATTTTAACGCTCTGCTGGGTTAAGAATGACCGTCTTACGTCACGCTGCCTCTAAAGCACATTACCTTGAAAACACACTTCAGGCTGTGAGTGCATTTTCATAGGGGATAGGGGACCCGATAAAGCCCTCCCGAGCTTCGCTTCACAAACCTTTGCCAGCATCCGTGTCCCCGGGAGGGCCTCTTAGAATTTATGCTGGCCCCACGCCCGGAGATGCTGATGAGGGGGCCTGGGGGGGGCGGCTAGGGCTGGAGAACGGGCATCTCTCACCAGCTCGCGGGTGGTGTCGGCGCTGCAGACCCATGACCACTCTGGAGCGCGCTGACTTCCATCGAAAGGGCTCGTATCCCTAACGAGAGAAAGCCAAGTCCCAGGAGCCATGGGATGGGGTCGGGGATAGACTTATCGGCCAACCGCTGGGCGTGCAGCAGCCCCCACTGTGAAGAGCCTCGCTCCTCTGCTCCAGTCCCCCCTGCCCTCACCTCTTCCAAGCCTTCTAGAAGACTCGAAATCAAGCCATTCTTGTTCTGGATCTCCAATCCTGTGTAGGTTTCCTTTATTGTTTTTGTTGTTGTTGTTGTTTTTAATTTCCTAAGGACTGTTTTGGGGCTTAGTAGCTGTGTTCTGAATGGAGAGAAACGGGATGGTGGGTCGGCGTTTCCGGAATAAAAGGAAACATTCTAGGTCACAAAGTAGTTCAAAAAGCCCGGCAGATGGTGAATAAATATGTGTGGAAACAACGAGCGTGAAAACACACAAGGATGAAAAGGCAACAGAGAGAGGCGACACAGAGGGCCTTGGAGCCACAAAAAGGATTTTATTTTGAACCAGAAAGCAACAGCAATGGCCAGACCAGTCCGGGCCGAGGGCGGGGCAGCCTGATGCAAGTACCAGGGGTAGCGTTTGTTGGGGTGAAAGGAACGGCCTACAGAGTCAGCTTGGCGTTTCCCAGCTAAGCCGGTCGCATCCACATCCTCGGGGACGCCGATCCCCGCATTCCCATCGACACAGGCTGGGACTGCTTTCCAGATTCCAGGCTTTTACCATGGTTTCGTAAATATATATATATTTTAAAGTGAAGGAGCCACTGCAGTGAAGGTTTTGCAGTGGCGTCCCTTTTTCTTTCGCTCTCAGGCATTGAACCATGAACCAATGACAGGAACAGTAAAACATATTTGTGAGAGCTTTGCTTTGAAGAACCCCAAAAGAGCAAGTTTCCCCCCACCCACCCACGGCACCACTGATATTTTGCCCGGATGCTGTTGAGCAACATCCCTGGTCTCTACCCACTAGATGCCAACAGCACCCTCTCCCAGACATTTGCCAAATCGCCCCTTCGCTGAGAAGCACCATTTCAAACACATCCTCCTGCCCCCATCATCGTGGTCTTTGTCTCCTTTTTAACATTTGCTAAGGGTAGACCAGATCATCAACTTCCCAACACCAACAGCACGGGCAGGCGAGCGTGCACGTGTGTCTCTCTTCAGGCACCGCACGTGTGCCTAGAGCCGAAACAGAATCCCCCGTTCACTGGACAGCGCGGGTTCAGTTCCTGGGAAGCTTAGGGTCAGTCATCTCAGTACCGCGACCAACTAGCGCATGCGCCATCAGGCCATTTCCTCTTCTCCAGCAGACATCATCACCAACATTTGCAGTCAGTTTTTGAAGTCTTTTCTTTTCTTTTTCAAGCTGGGAAGAACATCTTCACCCATGCCCATTCTCCTCTTAATCCATTCGGAATCCTACTTGAATTATACGGCCAGCCACTCTGGATGTTGGATCCAGGTTTCTTCATTTGTATCCACCAGGAAGAGAGGTACCCTGTTTCTGAGTTCTGAGGACTGGCTATAGAATTTTGGGGACCCAGCGCAAAACGAAGGTGCAGGCCCCCTATTCAAATATTACTAAGAATTTCAAGATGTCGACAGCCCTCTTCACACACCCACGACATCAGACCTGGCAGCCTTGGTTGGTGCCACATCAATTTGGCTGTATTAATGTAACTGGCACTGCCATCTCTTTTTTCCCTGTGTCACAATGCTTCCTGGGAAGTCAGGACCTTTAAAAAACAAAATATTGTGATCCCAGTCCACTTAAAGAATTGTACTGCAGCAAATGTTTATGGCGTGTATTTTTTAGACTTAAAAAAAAATCCACATGGAAATCTTTTCTACATCATTACAGTAATGAAGGTAAACACTGTGGCCTTTCACCATATACATATTTTCCTGTAAATATGACAACATGGAAATAGTAACTGCTGCTATCCACAAGGTTTTTAAGTTAGCAAAGAGTGAGACTTCCACACCAAATTATAACATAATCCCTCTCGTCCTTATAAAAATAGCCAAAACATAAACTAAATGGCTTGCAGTGAAAACTCGAGTAGTAACTTCTTTCTATTGAAAAACATTATATTCATGGAAATATTGTCCTTGTAAATGCTTTACATTAACATCATAAGGCAAACTGTAGCGTTTACTGGTACCTGGCGACCATGATTTTAAAAAACTCAAGCTGAGTTTTAGACCCTTTTATTTAAAACCTGTTAGTGTACAAAGTGCATTAAAATATCTGTTATCCAGCTACCAAAAACAGTATGTAAAAATTACAACCCTTTCAGTTCATTCAGGGAAGGCAAATAAAACGTTGTTTTTATACCGTAAAAAAAAAAAAAGTTTCCAGAGAATGATTAATTTTTTTCCATTGAGGTGTCCATCTTTTAGACGTGAAACTGTCCTAAGTAGCTATCAAAATATTCATCTGGGTATAAATAATATAGTAAATATATAAACTCTATCTGTTAAGAAAAAGGAGAGCTTCTGGGGGTGAAGAGGACAGAAGCAGGCGTGATGCAGCCCATGGGGTCCAGGCTGGAGCTCACACAGCGCCATGCTGAAACAGCGGGTCTATGGACGGATCTCAGGGAGACAATGGGTTGATTTGGTTAAAAACAAAGTTGCTAAAAACAATGCCTAAATCCATCAGTCCGTTCAGTCAAAATGGCCAACTCAGTAGCTCAGATAAATGTTTTAGTAAATGAAATGACTTACAGATGTCACACCCTTCGTCAAGATAGAACCAATGCTGGATTCCCGGTCCAAGTCCAAGGGCTGCTTACAAAAGCCTCACTTCATGGACCATTCCATTTTACCAGATCAGCAGGCCCAGAATCCCACCTGACATTCTGTTGGCAGGTTCTATGAGCAGGTTCCAGCATGGGAATAGTGAGGTTGATTTTTTTGTTTTTTTTTTGTTTTGTTTTGTTCTTTTTTTGTTTTGTTTTTTTTGTTTTACAACTCTATGGTGAACTATACTAGAATACAGAGGGACCTCTACATCTTTCGAGATGTTTAATAAAAGTCTGTTTATAACTTTTGAGGCACATATACTAGTAAAGAGTACTTTATGCAACGTCACTTGTCATTACCAACTCATAAATATTAAGTATTTTGGGGTGAGTCATATCTGGACGTGGTAGAGACAGTCAGGGCTCTGTGTTGATGTCCTGGAGAGCAAAGTCAATTAAAAGCGGTACTACCATTTCTAACAGAAAATGTTAATTTCCTCACCCCCAGCAATAAAAGGAGAATGATTTGGGGGAGAGGGAGACAGGACAGCTATTAAATGTAGTAAGCAATGTCACAGGCCTAAAGAAACTATTAAAAGGAAGAACGAAATACATTTAGGTCATGAAACAGAATCCTACTGCCGATCAAAGACAAATCATTGACGTTTTGAATCATCAGTAGGATTTGAAGTGACTATTTTTAATGGCAAGCTCATTCTTAATGTTCTCCCAGAACCTCGAATCCTGGGAAGGGTGAGGTCACACATGGCCAAAGGCTTCAGAACCTTTCTGTCCAGCGTGACCCCACCAGCGATCAGAGGGCGATTAAAGATTGGGCCATGGCAGATTCCCAAGTTAATTCTTTCCACTCTTCCTCTTGCTCTCCATTCTACTTGATCCAAGATGGTTTTGACATCACACTGAAAACACTTCAAAATAAAGCAGACTAAGAAAGCCCGTTTGCTGCCCTACTAGGATCGAAACTATTTTTTATTTTTTAGGTAACTGCATATTCTGTTACGCACTGTCGAGGCAACAGGACCCACAATGGGATCGGTATGAGATACGATGATGTGAGGAGATGACTACACATACAAAACTATAAAAGATTTTTTTTTTTCCTCAAGCCTACAGACCGTGATGACACAAAGGTCGTTGTAAAGAGCTGGGAAACTTCTGGGCCTCTTAATGTGCAAAACCAAATAATGTCTAAGAGTTGTAATTCCGGTTATGTTTCTTTTATAAATAATCCATAAATTTTCCTGCAAATACAGGAAAAATTTGAAGAAATTATTAAAGCGTCTACTTAATACAAAAGACAGTAAAAGGGGAGAATCGCCTATTTCGAGCCCTATCCTAGCTGATATTTCTGGACACTTTTTGGCGACATTTAATCACACTCTGGAAGCCTGTGCTTTCTCTGTTCCTGAAATGGTGGCCACAACCCTTTGTATTCCCCAGAAAGCAGCTCCCTGTGGCCAGGTGCTCACGGCAGCTGCTCTGTGCAGTCCAGATGGTCTGGGATGGGAAGGCCAGTTATAATGGTCAAGCACTTGTTCCACACTGTGAAGGTGGGGCACACAGGCTGTGAGAAGGTGATGTCAAAGGTGTAGAGGTGGATGGAGTTCAAAGCATCGTAGAAGGCGATGGAACCATTGTCATAGTCCAGCAGGATGCCGACGCGCCGGAGGTGGGGGGCTGGCTCGATGGGGGTTTCCTTGCTGTTGTGTCTCACCACCCAGTTATTGTGACAGCGGCACAGCGCCCAGGAAGCAGAGTTCTTCCCAATCCACTCGTGCTTCGGGGCCGATTTGTAAGCAAGGCCGATGGCATACCTGTGCGAACAAAACAGCGATGGCAAAAACCATGAGGCGGGCTGCATACAGACACTACCTCTCTTCTCTGGTTTTCAGGGGTCACGAAAACATGATTTGCTGTTTTCCCTGCTCATTGTTCAGTGAAAGCTTGGCAAAGGCCCTAACACAAGTGCTCCTCATCACCTTCCTCCCAAACACACAGTGCGTGGACGTGGGCCACTGTATTAACTCATATTCCTATTTTTAGTTCAGACATTACAAGAGAATTTGAACTTTGTGTCTCGCTGCCTTTTGGGTTTTGTTTGTTTGTTTTTTACATGCATCACGGCCCTCACAATGAATTCTCTAGACCAGTGGTGTCCCATAGTAGTTTCTGCAATGAGTGAAATGTTCTGCCCCATTCAGTATGGTAGCCATGAGCCACATGTTTGAACTGTGCCTGTTGAGACTGAAGAACCAGACTTTAAATTTAGTTAATTTTAATTAAGTTAAATGATTAAAATTAACTGCATGTGGCTCAGGGCTACCATATTGAAGAGCACAACCCTAGACTTCTCCTTCTGACCTACTTCGAATTTTTCGGCTGACCCCCATGTCTGTCATTTTCCATGACTTCGAGTACAGTTTGCAACAGGTAATTGTAGAGAATGGTTTTCATTTCCAGTATAAGTTCCTTGTCCTCTCCTAGATCTACAACACAGGGACACCGACAGCATCCATCTCGGAGGGTGATTCTGGGGAGCAAATGGAAGAAGACGTGTAAAATCCGGGGCACAAGGCACGGCAAGGAATCTTGGGTAACTGCTGTTTTATTATCTTTGCCGAATGCCACATAACTAAGAAGTCCCAGAACCAGAATTTGAACCCAGGATGACTCAAAAAGCCGCAAATGTAGCTCTGCAATCCCATCCCTCACCAGAAAGTATGTGATTCATCACTGCCAAGAGCCCTTCTGCTTACATTTCCTACTACATTTTTAAAAATTCTGAATATCCCAGTTACTCTGAATATACTCTCAACGGTTTAAAAAGGTTAAGAATTCTTTCTACAGTCTTCGAAGCTCCTTAATCTCTTTTTACCCTGCTGAGGTATGCCTCCCTACCATTTGCAGGATTTTGGTGATTAAGATAAGCAAAGCCTATCATTCTTAATAAAGAGTAAATGACTCAGCTCAACCTTTATTATGTTAGAGCAGAAACCAGTCTAAGCGGATACCGACATAGGGTACCTTACCCAGTGCAAAAACAAAACAAAACAAAAAACCACACAAAAAAGACAAAACAACAACTTCATTGGTCTTAGATAAAATGGCATTCTTTAAAAAATAAATAAATAACTAATTGGATTTAAAATGTAATCCCTTTAAAAGTGGTGTGTTAAAAAAATGAACAGAACATGTTGTCACTGAATTTAGAAAGAGGAGGGTCTCGATCCTCAAGTAAGCCTAGTGTGCTAGCCTGCCTGCCATCAGCCTGGCCTCCTCTCCTCTTTCTGGCCAATCTGGTTCTGCATCCAGGGGAGAATCCTGGGGTTGCATTTCCCAGATTCCTTTCCCAGTGGGAGGCTGGGTCAGGTTCTGCCACTATGATGGCTTTGCAGGAGATCCGGAACTTCTAAGAGGTGGGGAAACACTCTTTTCCAGACAGCAGCCAGAGAGACACTTTGGAAAAGTTTTGTTTGGACTATTGGCCCCCACGATGTTCATGATGCCCCGCAGACGCTATTTCCATTTTTCAGATACCGTGGAACCTGCATTTGCATAACAAAATTAGCCACGTCTGCATTGTTTCCTTCTTGTTGCTGGGCACCATTTTTCCTTTGTACAAAAGGACTCTGACATTTATATCCCATTTGAACCTTCACTGAACTTGCTATGAAGCAGCTGTGGCAGGTATGACTGCCTTCATGTAGCAAATGGGAAAACACAGAGAAGGTTACAATTAGGAGCAGAATCCGGAATCTCGCCCCTTCCCCCTTGACTTCTGGCCCAGTCATCTTTGTGTGAACCCACGGTGAGTTAACACCATTTCATAAAACACCAAGTGCACATTAATAGCATTAGAGAGTAAGAAAATAGCTCCATGCATAGCCCATTAAGCAAAGGAAAATACCATTATGTTATCATTAATCTGTAAAATGATGTACGTATTTTCATTGAGTTTGAAAGGTGCGGGCAGAAGGTAATGTTCCATTAAGTTACACGGTGACACTTGGAGAATTCACGAAGTATAAAAATTATGTTTCTCTGAGCAAGGCTAACACGCCCCAATTGCAGGGATCGTAACATACACGGTAATTGAAAGTCAGGACGATATTTCACGAGAAAATGGATGTGTCATTAGCTGGTGTAAATCAAGGTGCCCCAAGCATTTGATCATACGGGTCACCCCTTCCCCTCGAACACCTCCCAGGAAATGTTCAACTACGTTCTCCATGAGATGTTTTCTGAAACTGACACAATCCGGTGTGTAAAGATCCAAAGTGTGGCAATTAATTTTAGATTTCCCCCCGCTCCTGAGTTGGTTTTGACATCTGGAGGGTGTTTTCAAGGTAATACCGATCTGTGTTTATATAACTGGAGGAGTCTGCTGGAATTTCCCTCACCATTCATCAATGGGAATGAGATCATAATGATCGGGTATCATTTATCATAAATAATTATTAATGGGGTTGTAATTATTTAGACACTGGAGTCTATCCCAGATTAATACAAGCACATTAATTAACTAGAAATGCTTGCTCCTTTGCACTTGGAAAGATTCATCGTGTTTTCCTTCAGGCTTTTATCTTGCCCCAGTGCCGCTAAAAACTGTAAATGCCAAATCTGGCCCAGAGCCGAGTGGGGCGGAAGGATTTGTCCTCCATCCTCTGGCAGGATGTTGGAACAGGATGATGTTCTGGGCCAAGAGAATTGCGAGGATCACAACAGAAGAAAACCTTCTTGCCTGGCTGACATAGGTACCATTCTGGGGAGAAAGGGGACACCCAAGCTTACGGTTTCATTTTTTAGATCACAGTGGCCTTGTACCAACACCGTAAGGGACTTAAGACACAATAAGTGATTTAGCTTCCTTATCTCAAACGTAACACTGTGATGACACCCCTCGTTTTGGGTTATGCATTGGGAGGTGTTTCTTTCTAAGCAAGGATTAGCAAGCTATTGCTCATCATGTACACCACTATACACCCAAGAGACTATTTAGGTTTCAAAAACAGAGCATGGTGCTTCAGAGCAGAGATCAGCAAACTGTAACCCATGGGCCGAATTGGACCCTCTGCTGGTTTTTATAAATAAAGTTTTATTTGTGCAAGGCCATGCCCAGTCACGGACACACGGTCTGCGGCTACTCTTCCACTACAACCGGACAGCTGAGTCGTCAGGATAAAAATCATCTGGCCTGCCAGACTAGCAACACTGGCTCACTAGCCCGTCACAGAAAGGTCTGTGAAGCCTTGGGTCAGAGCCTGCGCCCTGACTGTGGCCTTCCTAACCCTGTCGCCTCCGAGCTTTGCCACCTTGTGCTAACGGGTGTGCGCCCCAGTCATCTCATCTGTAAATGGGGGATTCTAGCGCCCACCACCGGGGGGCTATTAAGATGAAAGAATGAGTGAACATCTGTAGGATGCTTAGACCATGCATGGCACACAGTTGCGCTAGAGGAGGGCGAGGTAAATACAAATAAAAGGGCAAGAGCGAACAGGTGTCTGTCAGCACAGAATAGACAAGGTCAGCTCTGTGAGGTTCACCAGGCAAAGGCTGGCTCGTTCCAGCGCAGTCACCGCGCCCTGACTGACACCCCCAGCTTTCGAGAGCTCACAGGGCGGAAGGCGTGGCGCTGGCTGGATCTGACAGACTGTTGGAAAGGGCTCCCAGCAACTGCTCACTGCCTCAGCCCCTCAGCTCTTGACTATTTCCAGTCATCGGCTCTGTCTAGAGTCACAAAACATACAAGGCAACAGAAATTCATTCTCCTTGGACGACAGAGAGTAACGTCTTAGAGAAGGAATTGGCAAACGTTTTCGATAAAGGGCTGGAGAGTTCATATTTTTGGCTTTGCGGACCACAGGGTTCTATTTTAACTGCTCCACTCTGCCGCGTGGCTCGGAGGCAGCCACAGACAATGTGGCAAAGAATGGGCATGGCTGTGTTCCCACAACACTTAGTTTACCAAAACAGGCACAGGGCCAGGTCCGGCCCGCTGGCCGTCGTCGGCTGACTCGTGTTTTAAGGCACAGAAGGGCAGTGTTAGCATACTAGCTCTGTTAGGGACTGGGACTCAATCAACTCAGCTACAATTCTTGCAGTAAATAAAAAAGAAAACAAAATGGATGGACTTAAAGCAAGCTGTTTTCCTTATTGGCTGAAAGGAAGATTAGATGATGGTTTTGCAAATGTTCGCTCCTTCCTCTCACCTCCATGGGAGAGAGATACTTCCCTAGACCACCAGCTTCGGCTTTGGCTAGGTGACTGGCTTTGGCCAATGAGAAGTTAGTAGACAGTAACGTAAGCAAAGGCTTGGAATGGGCTGGCCTAGCTGTGCTTGCGCTCTTGGGCTCGAAAGAGACGTGACACTGGCAGCCCTCGCGGCCAAAGAGGCTGAAGAGACACAAAGAAGAGACCTAGACCCAACCTACAGCTTAAAGCAAAGCCCGGCCGAGATTAGCCTTGACAGCGGACCCACACAAGGGGGTAGTGAGCGAGCAATCATGAATGATTGTTTGAAGCCATCAAGTCTCGGGGTGCTCGTTACGCAGCACTACTGTCGCCAACAATAGACTCAAAAAGCTTTTCTGCATATTTTCATGCAAGACGAGCCCTGGAATGGATTCATGCTCTGACAAAGTACAGAATGACATGTGCCTTTTTGTAACTGGACAACAGATAGCATTGCCTACCATGTGCTCCCACTTATGACCACTTCCCAGTAATGCCGACCGCTATCAATGAACACATTTCCAGCTACACCATAGCTCCCTTGGCTGGTGAAGCGTTCGGGGGTGTGGCTCTTTTTGGAGGATGACTCATCACGTTCTACTGTCAGGTTATCGTGGGACACCTTCAGCTTTCGATGTGCAGACTTGGGGTCCAGTTTAAATGGCTGGCCTGGGAACAAGTTTACAAAAAACAAAGAGAAGAAGAAGAGGACCGTTTATTTCAACATGGCCAATACTGTATTTTTAGAATCAGGTTTTAAGAACATGGTAAAATAGTGAATACAAACATGACCCTGCTTTCACGAACTCCCAGCCTGTCAGTTCTGAGATGGAGATCTAGAGTTGCTACGGCTAAAGATTCAACCGTAGCACAGGCAGGGATCAACCACGACATGTAGCAGAAGCTATGTTTGGGAGTCCCAACTGGACACAAGCAGCTCTGGTACATATTGGCTAAATAGCATTCCCAAGGGAAGAAGAAAACGGAGGCTTCATTTTTAACCATTCCCATCTTTGATCCAGCTTAAAATGGGGTTCACACTCAGTACACGACAGACCAGAAGCCAAAGAAATCAAGACTGCAGATTTTAACATAAAGGCTTTACATTATTCTGAAACTGTTGCAAATTAAAAATGAGTCTCATGAGCTCAGAACGACTATAAAAATGTGCATTTTTCAGCCCACAACAAGATCAGGAAAAAAATGTGATCGTAACACCTGGGTTTTCTACTCCTGAGTGTGTGTGTATGTGTGTGTGTACATGCATACATATACATAAAATAAGGCCCCCTGTATTTCATTATTCACATTTGCGTTTTGAAGATCTCTCTACATGTAATTTTTAAAAAAGGTTTTATTTATTTGACAGAGAGAGACACAGTGAGAGAGGGAACAGAAGCAGGGGGAGAGGGAGAGGGAGAAGCAGGCTTCCCGCTAAGCAGGGAGTCTGATGCGGGGCTCGATCCCAGACCCCCAGAATCATGACCTGAGCTGAAGGCAGATGCCCAACAACTGAGCCACCCAGGCGCCCCTCTATACGTAATTTTTAAGATTTATATGTATACATTATAATATATATATATTATAATATATATATATACACTACATATTTGTGTTTTGAAGACCGAACTGTTAGAAAATTTTGGCAGAGTCACCCCTGAGCGTCTTATCATAGCTATTACTTCTTTGAGAATGTTAACGCGGTCCTGGAAGACTGGCTGTCATTCGACACCACATCGGTGTTAAAAGGCATGAAATGAGTTATGAGATCACGCAAATACCAAGCTGTCTCAAGGCCACCCCCGTCCCCGGCCACGGCTACAGCCACGGCCACGGCCGCAGTTGGTAGGCCCGCCCTCAGGCAGCCAGCGGACAGAGTTTGGTACACTGGCTGGGGAAATTCACGACGCTGGCCTAGACGGTGGCGCAGGGAACACGGGGCAATGAGTGCTGTGTCACGTCCGCGTAGGTCAGAGGATTTCTAGCCGTCACCTGGATATAAACATGGCACACACACCTGTCAAATCCTTTCTCTTGGGACAGAGGTCAGCACTTCTTTCTCGTAAGAGACCAGATGGGTGTTTTCAGCTTGGCTGGCCACGTGGTCTCTTGTGCGGCTACCTAACCGTGCTGCTGCAGCGTGCAAGCGGCCCGAGACGAGAGGGAAATGGACGGGTGCGGCCGGGTGCCAATGAAACTTTATTTGTAAAAACAGGCAGCCAGATTTGGCTTGCAGGCTGGATCATCTGCTGACCCATTTTAGATTTCTGTCCACATCGCAGAAAAGCTTAAAGGGGATAGGGAGAAAAAGCTTCAAGGGCGGATCAGGGCACGGACATGGTCAGAGGCTCTAAGAGCTGCTGGATTACATGCAGAGTTTGAATTTCAGCTTGGGAAACACCGCTGCCCTCGGGAATGATCACGCCAGCCACTGTTAGAGATAAAGTATGAACTAAGGCAAGGAGAGCATGAAGATAGTTTTGCTGAAAATATTTAAGCAATATTTTTGCTTAAAATAAAGTATGAACTAAGGCAAGGAGAGTATGAAGATAGTTTTGCTTAAAATATTTCCATTTTTAAAGGTGGAAGAGAGAATGCCTATAAAAACAAGTGGACGTTAATGGGCAGACCAGGGAGGGGGGTCATTTCACAAAGGCAGCCGTCACTGAAGACGGGGGCCGTGCGCTGCTTGCCCTTCGTGCAGCAAGGAATATCAGAATGGCAAAGCCGTCAGGAAGGCTGGTCTCATGAGGACGGGAGATGTACGCCCTCTCGCCTCGCCTACACAGGCGTGCAGTAGCCCCAGGTCAGCTTAGGTCAGGCCCAACCCCAACCCCTGCCTCCTCAGCGAGCAAATTCTACCTGCGCCTCAGATGTGTTTCTCAAACGCACCATCACCTACTCTGTCCAAGTTCAAGGCTTTTGCTTCGACGAGGACAAATTAGTTCAAGGACCAAATTAATCATTTACTTTACTAAAGAATTCAATTCGTTGTAATATCGTGCACATAGGAGTTTGGCAAACTACAGCCTGCAAGCCAGATCCGGCATATTGCGTGTGTTTGTGAATAAAGTTTTATTGAAACCCAGGCATGCCCATTCATTTATGTGTAATCCATGGCTGTTTTCGCACTGCAGTGGCAGGGGTGAGTAAGAGTGGATGGTGACCGAGACCATCTGACGTGCACAGCCTCCCATCTTTACTCTTTGGGACACTGCAGAAAAGTCCGCCGACTCCTCGCGTGCAACTTGATGACATCTGTTCAATAATTGCACGTGTAGAAATAGAAGATGACATTATCTGTCTACATGAAACGAATGTGGTATCTTCAGTGAAACTGATGAAGCACGCACTCGATGTCTCAGAGACATCTACACAATTAACCTCAGTGTATGTATTTACTAATTCTTTTCCTACTTAATCTCTAAAAACATTTCCTTCTTTACCAGCAGAAACACTGAGGGGAGAAATTAGCTTGATGCCTAAAGGTATGTGGCTGAAATTCGAATGCCTGGAGTAAAATAAAGTTATTTGGCTGCTGAAATCGAGGACTTGGGTTAAGTGAGGATTCTTCTGGAAAAGCAGTTAACGGTCCCCACTGTCTAGGGGCAACTGTCTAACATGGTCCCGTATCGACACACTCCCCTTTGCTTTCTCCTTGGAGGTCCTATGCAAAGAAATTCCATGTTATAGAACATATTTCTAGATCAAAAATAGTAAAGAAAAAAGAGAGGATAAAAGAAAACACATGTGGACAGAGACAGCGAGGGAGACGACGGTGTTACAAGACACATGTACGGGCCAGATCTTTCCTTGTTGTGTCCTGTGGGGCGTGGGGTGTTTCCCATCATCCCTGGCTGCTAACCATCAGACACCCAAAATGCCTCCAGACATTGCTCAGTGTTCCTGGGGGGGCTGGGGGTGGGGAGGGCAGAACTGCTTCTGAGAATCATAGACCTAGACAGATATCTGGAGTAAAGAATGCCTGAAGAAAGAGTTATTAATCTGGTCTTCTGTTATGGAAAAATAATTTGCTGTTTGCAGCACTCCAATGACCTATCAGGGTCTCTCTCTCTCTCTAGAAAACTTATATTCATATATTTTATACAATATATAAATTTTACATAAATAATAAAATCAAATATATAAATACAAATAAATATTTATAATAAATATATAAAATATAAATATGTATTTTATATATTATATATAATAGAAATACACACACACACACACACACACACACACACACACATCTGTTCTAATTCTCACAAGAACCCCTCCAGGGTTATTTGTTAGAAAAGTGAGCGGGTCTGAAGTCGACGCGGAGAAGTGGATGGACTCACAGCCCTTAAGGGTCGAGAGAGTTGGGGACCCCAGAGGCCTCTGATGCCAACGCCACCCCGCCGCCCCGGCTCTTGACTTGCTCCTCGGGGCTGTCGATGATGCCTGAGGCAGACAGAAGGAAAAGAAAGGGGCACAGAGGCGGCCGAAAGGAGGGCAGAAGGGAGGCGCCAGCTCTACTGAGCCCACGGCACTTACTGTTTGTCTTCAGCTTCCCAGGCTCACTGCTGCGGCTGCCCGCCTGGTTGATGGCCTTGACAATGAAGATGTACTTGGTGCCACTCTGCAGACCATGGACCGTGTAGTGGTTCTGCTTGATGTTGGGCACGATCATCCAGCTGTCGGCCGAGTTACACAGACCTGCGAAGCCAAGCAGACAAGGTGCAATTCTTTGTCACTTCTGCATCTCTGAGGGAGCCCGCTAATAAACCAGAGGGCTGTCTCCTGCCTACGGTGGGCGACCGACCTGTATTTATTATTATATACTCCTGCTGTGTGCCCCAAATGGAAGACCCCGGGAAAATGATATCGCAGCTTCTGCCCAGCAAACACGGGGGCGGCCAAGGCAGTCCTGTGTGGCGTGCTGCCCGTGGTGTCCGAGCGCGACACGTCGTGGCGAGGAGAAGGAAGCCGCAAGCCACCACGGGTTCCGCTCCCGGCCCCCTTACGCCACACTCATGAGCGGGATTGTTAAATGGGAATCTCGTCAAGTCTGCGCCTCACAGCAGGTGAGAAGAGACCTGAATCACGACGAGAAGATGGTTCCACGGACGTCGACGTAGTCGATCGCTTTTGTGCCTCCAATCTTCAGCCTGCCCCAGACCCAGGCCTGAGAGGCTTGGCAGGGATGGGCTGGGTTCCCTCGTGGGAATACAAGAGTGTGCGAGAGGAGGCAGTCCAGGGCCTCGAGGATTGCTGTTGATGCCCTGGGTCTCTGTCAGTGCCAAGGGAGAACGTTCCCCGGAGAGTCTTCTCGTCTTGGCAGGATGAGAGACACCGGGAACAGCTCTGCGGCCCCACCCCTGCAGGAGTGAGGCTGGCAGAGACTGGCCCGACTTCTGACCGGGGAGCTAAGAAAGTGATCAGCAGGGTCACTGGCGTTCCAGCATTAGCGTGGCCACCGTGGTTAACCAACTCGGGAGGCCTGTCCCTAGGAGAAGTGGGGAGCAGTGGCACCCCCAGGCAGCCAGGGCCCAGAGTAGCTCTTAGAAAAGCACGAACAGGGGTTCGGACCAGCTGTAGTCCCTAGTGCGATGGGGCCGCAGCTCTGGCTGCGTTCTGCAGGATGTGGGCTGCGGGTGGGGGGCAGGCTGAGGATTTACGATGCTTGGAAGAACATGTAGGGAAAGGGAGGCCCGTTTTGTTTTGCAGCAGGCTGATGCCGAAAACATCTCTTTGGTATTGGGCCCAGCACTGCTCTCTCCACCCATCAATCTCCACTCGGAGAGAACCTTTTCCCAGCTCCCTGGCGACTGGCTGTCACGAAGTTTCCTGACTCTGGTGAATTTCCTTCACCAGTTCTTGGTGGAGGCTGAGCCCCTCCACTTCCTGAGGGGCTCCAAACTCCCCCCACTCTCTCCCTTTCAGTGGATTTGCAAGCCAAAGGGTTAGTTCTTTTGATCTGGAGGCAACTTATACCTTCCAGTAATCCCAAGAAGCAGTCCCTTAATCTTTCTTTGGCCTCACCTCTTCGAGAATCTAATAAAACATTTCTATAGAAGGAAAGTCACATGTGCAGATCCCTACCAAGCCACAAATATTTGCATGGCATTCCAAGATATTCACAGCCCTGTGACATCTGTCTTTGGATCCTACTAAATACTTTCTCCAACTTTTGAGTTAAAACACTGCTCCTGCTGGTCTCCACAGCTGAGAAGAACCTTAGAAGTCTTTTGTCAAGTGTGAAACTTCACCTTGTCTGATTTGTACCTAGGGGGCACAGTCTCGTTAGACACCCCCCCAGCCCCCCAGTGAGTCATAGATACATATACTCACACACACATATATAAACTCACAAGGTCAGATCTGACCCTGTGCGTTTCCTGCCACCTCTTTTCATCTCCACCTGCGAACATTGCCCCAGCAGCACCGCCGCAGTTGACAAAGCCAGCATAAAGCAAGGGAATCGTGGGAGACTCACGGAAGGGGGTGGAGGCGTGTAGGAGATGGGGCAGGACGAATGAGGCACCACCCACCCCCACCCCAGCCCCCGTTCTCCCCCAAGTCATAGCCCTCTGTTCTCCTGCCCATTCTCACTTGTGTGAGACCCAGGAAAACATCCACCAGGGGCTCAGTAACACGGGGATCTCCTTACTACATTTCCCTTTTCCTCCTTCTTCACCTGACCTTTTCCACGAATACAGCTGTCATAAGCTCGGTGCTTCCGGAGAGTGCCAGGGCCAAATCACAGATTTGGATCGGACCAAAGAAGGGTCATTTTGAACTCCGAGCTCTGGGCTCCAAGAAGCCTGCGACTCACTTTAGATGTTTCATCGTGATCTTCCAACAGTAATAAAACGAAAACAATGAGCTTTTTCTATTGCCCAGGATAATCCACTCATATTCGTAGACCTTTGTCAACAGCAGTCAAGCACGGACGAACACAGTAACGGCATTCAGTAGACTCAACGAGAACACTACCGATGTCACTGCGTTTACCCTGTTCCCGTTTAATTGCACGTGTTACAGGAAAATGACGATTGTGGTCAAAGAAAGCAAATGTAAAACTGTTTCAATAAACTTTACATCACTGTACAACCAAAAAGCTGGGCTTAATGTGGTGGGGAAATGCTTTCAGCGACATCATAAAGCAGATGTCTGAAATTGCTACAAACAGCAAATTGGCCTTAAAACCCAACAAAAGAGATTTAATGTTTCAGAACCCTTTTCCAAACAGAAAAGGGACCCTGACCATCCTGATAACTTTGAAGAGGTCACTCATTGTTTTTCCCCTTGAAGATTAAAAGAACAAAAATGTTGATGGAGTGGTAAAATTTGACGGGACGGGTTTACACTGGGACAACCTGCTCTCGCGATCGCTCGCTCGCTCTTTCTGTGGCGGCTTACCTTTCTGTTACTACTGCTGCCAGTAGTAGTAATTGAGAAGTTGGTTAAAAATGCCAAGAAAGCAGCAGCGACCATTTTCTTCTGGCGGCTGGAGTCAGTGGGGCGTCTCCGAGCACACCGTCACTGCGTTGCTACTGTTGGTCCTGGGCCAGCGTCACCTAACATCTTGCATATGGTGCCAAGTGCCAGACCTCTCTGCCTCGGTACCGCACCGTGTCGGGGCCGCTGACCAGGTTTTACGCATCTCTTTCCGAGACACCCGCGGCACCATCCTGGACTGAAACCTCACTCTTCTCCCAATTCATTCTCAATCATCTTTGAGGGTATTCTGACATCCACCTTCTCTAACTCGGCTTCCAGTATTAAAGCAACAATGGAACGTGGGAGATAATTAGTTCATAATGAAACTTAATTGAGTTTCTCAATCTTATACATTTTGTTCTCATTCACAATGGGTCAGAAGCATCTCCCTACGTAACGCCGCTCATTACAGGATCCTAATTACGTTTGGGATTTCAGAGCCTTGTATAGCAACAGTCATCTTGCAGTAAAACACTATGTATAAAACATTACGCAACACGGACACCCTTCAGAGAGGTGGCACGTGGCTTCAAACGTCCTTTGTTTCTTCTATCAGATCGGACAGAAGTGAACATCCTTTTCCTTCTTCTCTGTAAAAACAGTATCTGTTTAATAACTGCTCATGAATGTTTTCAAAACGACTAAGATTAATTAAATACAGATAACTACCTCGCCATGGAGACCTGGAGAAGCGCATCTTTGGACTTTGGCTACTAATAAAAATAGGCTGCTGGGAAAAGGCCCCGTTTAGGATTTTAAATGGTGCACTGAAAGGGGTTTTGGAAAAAAACATGAAAAACGCTGTGAAATTAAATACATATCTACTTATTAATAAGCAATTCATTAACATCTGTAGGCCTAAGTCTGCTAATAAGAATGCATAATAAAAAATTAATGGTGTCATTAATTTTGCATTTGAATATATGAATTTGATTAGGGAGAGCCTTTTTATAAGATCAAAAGCTTCACAGATATTATCTAATTCTCTTTCACCAAAGTCAGTTGTGGGCAATTAACTAGAATTCATTATGACAAGCAAAGGAACCGTGACCTATAGGCAGCGAAGATTCCTCGTGGCACAAGGGTCTGTGGCTGGTTTGGGGGCTATCACGTCTTCTAACTTTCTGTACAGCGTTACTATTAGCTCTCGTCATTCAGTGTAACAACATCTGCAAAGGATGTTCCTCCAAATGGCGGGACAGATGGTCAAACAACATTCAGGGAAGGCCTTGCACTTGAAGAATGTATAAAATAACATTGTGTAGAAAACCCTCACTAATTTCACGACTGACCTTTGTCCCACGACCCAAAATGTCAGCTTTTAAAAAAAAAATGCAGTGACGGGTGAGTGCCGCCATCTTTGTGTAGAAATGATAACTTGGACTACCTCTGCACTGATACTGTGACAAGCACGGGGCTCAGACCATACTTTTATCATCTCAACCATGGGAAGTGAAAACATCACCTCCCCCTACAGACGAGGAAACAGACGCAGAGGACGTTGAACAATTCGCCCCAAATTACGGAGCTAGTGAGGTCCCCAGTTGGGATTCAAATGCAAGTCCCTCTCAGACATTACAAATATATATGAGAGTCAAGAAGAAAATAATTTGAAGGTCTTTGCATGTCAGTTGTCTTTTTATTTACATTTCTTCTTTCTTTCCATGCTACAATTCGACCCTGTGGCCTCAGGACTTCGTTATACTGGTTTAATGGACGTTAAAGGGGCAAACAGCTCCCAGTACTAATGGGCGGATGAGAGCGCCCAGGCAGATGGGCACCTGCGGTTTCCCTCATGTCCACTGGTCCTGGGAGGAACAGCCTTTCTGACATGTGTGCACCACACAAGCAAGGTCTGTCACCTTCAAGAAGTCATCCCCATTTATTTTCTTGTGGCAGCTGCTTTCGGGGAACAAAACACTGCGTCTGGAGTCACCGAGAATGGAGCTCTGCAGCCAGTGCTGTCGCTGTGGGTGGGTTTCTGCAGGCATGGCCCTTTCTTGTCTACTCCATTCATATGTTTTGTTTTGATATTATATTTCATGCCAACAGCATGCAAGCCAAGTCAGCCAGAGAAATCCCACGTTTTAGGCACTAGGTCTCTTCTTTTCATTTGGTGGGCGGGGGGTGGTGGACGGGAGCACTGGGATCGAGTCCAAGTTCTTGAGCGTATCTACCGTCTTTCAGCTCCACATCCTCGCTCCTCATGTACCCATACTCTTTGCGGAGCAGCCTCGCTGACCCTCACACTCTGACTCTGGGCTCGCCTATGGGACTTGCTTTGGCCTCTAGCACGTCAGCTAATGTGACAAAGACAGGGGCCTGCAAAGCACGTGTGCAACTGTGCCTGTCCTTACAGGCGTGCGCCGCGCTCACCTGCGCTCACCAGGAGAATGCACCCATGTGGGACTATAGGGGGAAGCCCCCATCTGCAGCATGACCTTGACAGTGCCTCACCAAGGTCAGCAGGACCAGCAGACCCCCACCTGATTCTAGACACACAGGCAGTATGTGTTTACTGTTATATGCTACTTCGGTTCTGTGGTTGTTGGCCGATTAGCAAAAGCCAACTGATACAGGGCCTGCCCGTCTAGGCCAAGGCTCTCTGTGGGGTCCTAACGCCCACAAAAATTCGCTTTAAGACACTTCAGGAAAGACAGAACCATGTATGGCAGATGCGCTCTTGGGTAGCCCCCATGATTCCCCAGCGATATATTCACGACTTCATGTAATTCTCACCCTCCTTGAGCACAGGCAAGACCTGTGACCTGCTTCCAAAAAAGGAGAATGTGGCAAAGGACATAAGTCCTAGCGTCATTAGTTTGCAAATGTACTTATTTCTGAGTTAATTAAAAGAGATTATTCTGGGTGAACAAAGCAAGGTAAAGAACTGTGTTTGGCCTGCTACCTTTTGTGTCCCTAAAAAATGTATTTCTAGATGTGTGAGTGTCTGCGCATCCTTGTGTATTAACAGACAACCACAGGAAGATGCATGTGAAATGGAGTTGGTGCAGTAGGGAACTTTGGAACTGCCATATTGGGGCTTTGGGGCTGCCATATTGAAAAACATCCAATTGTCACTGCAGACATTTTATATATTATCACACAGTGTTTGTGCATTACTTACTAAAAAGAAAGGTTTTAGAGATGTTAGTATTTCTTCATGCATGTAGAACTAGGGATGAGGAGCAATACCAGAAGAATCCAAAATTCTGAAAGAAGGGCAAAAAGATGCCGAACCATGGCGAACCATTGATATGCCCGTGCTGTTTAGACTTGCCCCCCACAGCACTTCCAATAGCTGAAGACAGTGATGGTGCTTACTGGGGATATGGGTCAGAGGTGGAGAAGTCTCTTCTAGAATTTATCTTCTCCTTACCTTCATGGGCGCTACTGCCATTGGCAGGTCCTGGCCACCTCTGCCTCTGAATTACTACGAACCTCCAAGTTCTTGTCTCTGCTTCCAGTTTTGCCCTGTTTCACTCTATCCTCCACAGCACTGCCTGAGGGGGCTTCTAACCCTGTATCTGATTGCACTGCTGCTCTGTGTGGGGAAAAATCCCACACCGTGTGGCCGGAGTGGCCCTCTGTGGTCTAGGTCTTTACTGTGAGTGTGGATTAAGAGACTGATGATTAAGAACATGTGGTTTCTGGAACCAGACTTAGATGGGTTTGAGTCCCAATTCTATTTCTCTGTCTTCATTTCCCACCATCTCCCCTTCCCCACTCAATTCTCCAGCCAGGTTTGAGTAGAGAATGTCTCAGGAAATACCTTGCCATTCTCTGTCTCCACAGGTTTGCCCCCGACCATGTGGCTGCCTGGCATTCCTCTTAGCTTGCTGATATGTACCCACTCTCTTTCAAAACTTAGTTAAACCATCATTTCCCCCAAGACATTTTCACCCACCATGTCTGCCCTCTTACTCAGGCAGCTGGCCACAGCGGTTAGCAACATTTTATGATTTTTTTTCCTCCTTACGTATTCCTGGAAAATGGTAAGATTTTAATAAAGCCTTCCAAGGCAGGCCAATTAGGGAATGGAAGGTCAGAGGGTTGAGGAGGGAAGCCTGGAAAATGAGGATCTAAGGAGGCCGGGGGGGGGGTCTGTTTGTTGGTATGAGCCGGCAATGCTAGTTACTTGGAGGTGGGGTTCTTCACACATCCCTCTTTTAATTAATCCTATATTTAATTTCTTTTTAAAGCATCACATGCCTCAGAATTCCTTGGGCTAGGAAAGAACAGCGTGCTTAAGGGAGAAGAGGTGTATGTAATAAAAGCACATTCAGTTGATATGTATTCAAAACATTTCTTTGTTGAAAAGTGACTGCTATTCTATTCTGTTCTGTTCTACTTTGATATGTTCGCTTTCCATTTGCTAAAGAAGTTTCAAACTTGCTTCCCCGAAAAGCCACTTCTTCTGGTCCTTTCCCATTTACTTAACTCAATTTGAGTAACCGTGGGGGTAGGGAGGCGAGATTGCTTTGTTACCACCACTCTGGCCAGCAACTGGGGTTCTCTGAGATCATCAACATGTCTCTGATACCAGATATCTCATGGGCCCCAGGGAGAGAAGGGTCTCTCTGTGTTTCAGGTAAAGTCTGAAATTCTTCCCAGGTGGGGGCCAATGACTAACATTTTAAACAACGGGCCTGCTCTCCTCCAAATGGGATGTGGTACTGGGCATTGTTGGCTATCTATTTTATTAAATTCTTTTTTTACATTGTGAAATAACACTCAGAGAAGTACGTAATACTAATGTAGGATAAACTGACTAAACCGTGTAACTCCCACCCAGAAAGTAGTTAACCCTAGGACCCCTGTATACTGCTTCTCAATGGTGCCACTCCCCTCCCATCCTGGAAGTAACCATCATCCTTTTATTTATAGTTTTTACACCTATGTATGCATCTCTAAACAAAACAGTTTTTTTTTAAGATTTATGTATTTGAGAGAGGGAGAGCGAGCATGCACAAGTGCAAGTCAGGGTAGGGGAGCAGAGGGAGAGAGAATCTCAAGCAGTGAGCGCGGAGCTCAATTCAGGGCTTGATCCCACGACCCTGAGATCACGATCTGAGCCAAAATCAACAGTTGGGACGCTTAACCTACTGAGCCATTCAGGCGTCCCTGCCCCACAAAATGGTTTTCTTTTTTATCTTTAAATTATGAATGTATAAATAGAGTCATACTGCATGTAATCTTTCATTTCCTGCTTCTTTCTCTTAAGTATATGGTTGTAAAGACTCATCTGTGTGGACTGCTGGAGATCACTAATTTTTATCACTCTTTGGCCCGCTATTTTTTAAAAAAAAAAATTTTTTTTTTTATTTACTTGATAGAGATCACAAGTAGGCAGAGAAGCAGGCAGAGAGAGAGAAGGAAGCAGGCTCCCCGCCGAGCAGAGAGCCTGATGCGGGGCTCGATCCCAGGACCCTGAGATCATGACCTGAGCCAAAGGCAGAGGCTTAACCCAATGAGCCACCCAGGCGCCCCTGGCCCGCTATTTTTGCTAGTATAGTACAAGTGAATGCTATCATCCTCTTGGTGAGGAAATGCAGCCAATACCTACTGTGAATCCTTTCCTTCCTTGCCTTACCCTGACACTTCAATTTAGAATTGCCGTCTAATAGAAGACAGTCACCAAACAGAGAAATCGATAGGGGGCGTGATACTCACTAACAACATTGGCTTGTCCGGTGAATATGGTGTACTGGAGCTCATAGGAGACCACACTGAATTCATCATCGGAGGTCCAATGGACGGTGATGGTGTCGTAGGAAGCGGTGCAGAGCTCTTCTCTAATTGTAGGAGGGTTGGGAGCTGGTGGAGGGGGATCAAGAACGCTCATCAGCCAAAAAGCAGGCACCTCCGGGACACATTTCAGAGGAGACATGGGACAGTCAAAGCAGGCCTTTCTACACAGGTCCATCAGGACCACTATCTCAGAGGTGGTGACCCCAATCCAAAGAACCAACGTCTGGTTGGCTGGTCGCCGCTGTAATTAAAGGGTAGCGTGACTTCAGCCAGCCAGTAGGGACTTATCTCTATTTATCATGAAAGTATGTCTAGGAGGTTAAGCAAATAATACTCTTATCCATGACAAAAAAATATTAAACAAAAAGCAAACAAGATGAACTTCTGTGATTTCACCCACACTGGGGAGATGGCAAACTTTTCCAGTAAAGGGCTGGGTGGTAAATATTTTAGGTTTTGTGGGCCATACATTCTTTGTTCTTTGTCCCTCCAACTCTGCTGCTGCACTATGAAGGCAGCCTCGGGCGATTCGTATTCAGATGGACACGAGCAGATTCCAGTAAAACTTTATTGACAAAAACAGGTGAGGGCTAGATTTGGCCCACAAGCCAAGGTTTGCCAACCTCTGAGTTATGTGAGGTCACGTATTCTTATATTTACACACCCGATTGGAAAAATACCAATGTTTGTTACCCTATAACAAAGCCAGCCAAATAATTGCTTGAAGATTTTCTCTCATTAGAAGTTTTGATGCCTTATTTAAAAAAAACACCTTATTAGTGTGGCCCTATTTTGCTCTCATCTTTCAATTTTATAGGTGATATTTCAAATTAAGAAGAACATGATTAACAGTCAATCCTAATCTGAGAAGTGCATTTTCCTTCCCCAAGAAAACAGGGTTCCTCGGCATTTGGTTAACTTCATTACTGGAAAAGGCTGCTGTTTTATGTCTCGAACACAGTCTGGAGCAGAGAAGTCTAAATCCTAGCAAAATAATGATTTGAAGTTGACTCAAAATCTACCAGCTTGATTTCAGTAACTGGTTTTATGAGTAGAGTTTGTGAGCAAGAAAAAGACTAGGCAGGGAGCGCTTTGCACTGGCAATAATATTTCAGAGCAGGGCTTGGCAAACTATGGCTATGGGCCAAATCTGGCCCACTGCCTGTTTTTGTAAATAAAGTTTTATTGGAACACAGCCAGGCTCATTCATTTATGTATTGTCTGTGGCTGCTTTTGTGCACTAGCAGAGTTGAGTAGTTGGGACCATATGTCCTGCAAAGCCTAAAATATTTACCATCTGGCCCTTTATAGTCAAAGTTTGCCAACCCCTGGTTTGGAGAATCGATCCAGGCCTTTATTTCCAGTCTTCCGTATACTAGAACCTAACTTCAAAAGGAGAAACATATCTGCGTTCTGTAGATTCGGAGCGACCTCTGTTCACACTATTGCAGAGTTCTTTCCTGCTCTAAATTTTGATTAGGCCCGAGGAGTCCTAAACAAACCCAAAGAGGGAGGAGAGTTTGTAAAAATGGCAACTGGGAAACTTGAATTGTTTTAGGCTTCTTCATTTTGTCCAACTTCTATGTTTGTTGTATAAAGTCAATTAGGGCAGCTTGGTCTCTTGCTCACTGAATTCCACTAACATGACTACACACCTGTGCATGTGGGCTGGCAACACATTAAGTCATGTGTTAAGACAGAAAGGCTCCATAGAGCCCTTAAAGCATTCTTTCTGGAATGTGTATTTATATGTCTGTCTCCTGAAGTATATCCGCATGCAAGATTTAGTGTCATGTGCTGTGACTTGGTTGTGCGTGAGTCAGGAACACCGAGCCAGGGGAGGCCCAGCTGCTCCGTAAAACTCCTTAGGATTGTCTGTGTGGCCGCTGTCAGTGTGCGATCCCCTGGTAGGGAGTGGTAGAGAAATGCTTATTCTCCCATAATCTAAATAGCCCACTGGATTACTTTTCCATCAACCACTGGAGAAAAGATGGTGTCCTTTCTGCATTGCAATAGAGGATTAAGCAGAAAGCAAACTTGTGTTCAAAATAAGCAAGTAGCTGTGATCGGGGAGGAAATGTCACCTCTCTGGGTTATTAACTTGACATACCACTTAGAGGCATGTCACAGAGGGAAAAAAATCATCTTGTTTTCACAGCCACGCAGGCTAGCCCTGTTTTGATTATAAGCCCAATGGGTTTGTCTCGAAAAGTCAATACCCAATTTACTGTAAATGAGGATAGCAGCATGCTGCCAATTTCAATATTCATGGGATTGGTAGCAGGACTGTTATTTTCTTGCCTCTGTCATAAACAGAACACGAGACATGGTGGGCTAATACTCCACCAACACTTCATTTCCTGCTTACAAATGTCTGATAAACTATCTGGACTTGGCAATATCAGCCAAGCATCATATGTTATGGCCAGGATCGATGTTATGTCTAGAAATGGGCCAGATTTGTATTTGAGGTTTGACAGTTAAGAGGGCAGAACGGCAGGTACCCCATGTGGTCTCTAGCTTGGCATAAACAGCGATTGGCATGATATATGGGGTACAAGGTCCTAGTCGGTGCAAACGACTTCCTCGCCTTCCCCTTTAATCACTGCCTTGGCATGAGTCTATGCCCACCCGAACACCATTAAACGATTACTTGGCAATGGGGAGGACACACTCAGGTCAACAAGACACTGATTTTGTACAGAAAGGTCGTGTGCCCGGCCAACAGTCTTTCAGTCCTCTTTATCCTTGGGCATGACCTTGTGACATGGATCTGGCCTCCGAGATGCAGGTGAGAGTTTGCCAGGTGGGTCTTCTGGGCAAGCTTTTTGTTTTCCTAATAAACAAGGACAGAATGTTGTCCCCATTTCCCCTGCATCCATCTCTTTTCACCTGTCACTTGAGCACGATGCATGGAGGCGGGGCAGCTGTGCTGTGTGTGGCAAAAAGGCAACACAGGGAAGATGGCAGAGCAGGGAAAAAGCAAGAGCCTGGGGTTTGTGGTCCTCACTGAGCTGCTGCCCAGGCTTGGAGCACACGTGTCCGTGCCCGGGTTTGCAGGATACAAACACCCCTTGATGGGTTTAGTCACTGCTAACTGGATTTTCTGTTGTTGCCATCTTATTCAACTCCAAATGATGCAAGAAAAAAAAAAAGATTTTTCATAGGATGCCATCATGAAAAACCACTCAGCCAGAGAAAATCTAGACCTGTGTTGCAGTATATGAATAAATATTTGAAGCCGAGTTTGGTTCCTTACTGCAAATGCACTTTGGAGTCGGCGGGATGGACACTGTGCTTGCAAATGCAGAAAGGCTAAAAGCAGCATCTCGGATTCTTGTGAAGAAAAAAAAACCCTATCTGGGTATAACACCACTTGGGTATAAAACTGCTCGTTCTGGATCCATAGGCTGTAAAAGCGAACGTCACACAACGTTCCCTTCCTCGAGCTCCATCGTATTCAACCGCTCTCCCAAAGCACGCAGGCACAACTGAAATGGGGAAGCCGACGCCGTGCTGAGTCAGAGATGTGGTCTCTCGCAGGCTGCACGTCCATACCTGGCTTCACCGTATACACGGAGCCTTCCAGAAGTCCTAGGCACCACTGGCTTTGGCTAACACAAATAAAGGTCCTTTAAACGATCCGCGTTCTACCAGCGAATGACTTCAGTCCTCACTCTCGAGGTCAACGGCAAAGAAACATTTGGAAGCATGGTTAGGAACAGGAGTGGCCTGAGGTTTTCCTTTATTGCTGTTCCTTTTGTTTTGTAAGTTTGACCCCCCCCAATAAAAACCGTCTATCAGAACGATGGCACTGGGAATTCACATGTGATTTTTGGGACATTTGCTGCGGTGACCTCTTGCCAAGATGAAATGCGGTCTTTTACCAGAAAGAACAAGACCTCCAGCAAGATGGGTGACCCCTGTCATGGGAAAAATGAGGATTCTAACATGCTAAGATCATGCCAGATCTCAGATACAAAGAGCTGAAGCAAGGGAGACACTCAATCAAGAGTTGGCTGCCAACTGTTTTTCTGCCAAGACACGGTGAGAGTCAGAGGCCTTGCTGAGATGAAGTGGCTACCTTACATGACTCCGCGATGGCCAGCCCAGTTGTTCTTTGTGACACCCACACTCTGAGAGGGACGGAGAATGGCAGGAAGTACGTTTTTAATTTTTGAGATTTGCCTTTCTCCTCTGTCCCCAATTTGGTCTCGGACCATGTCATTTTGGGTGGGGGAACAAAAAAAAGCGTGCCAGAAGTCATTTATGGGAATATTAGACTCCATTCCTAAATCAGGAGCCCAGACCTCTGGTTTTGAGGGAATCCATGTGGTGGCAAAGGATGTGTATCACCGATTGTACACGATATCAAAGCGCACGCACAATATTAAAGCACGCACGCGCACACACACACACACACACACACAAGACAATACCTGTAAGGTAATCCAGACTTTCTAGCAATTTCTTCTCTCGGGAAAAATCTAAGGCAAAGGTGTCAAATGTGTCATTGAGGTTGATTTCAGGAATTAGGACCTGGGAGGATGCAGTCGCCATGGAGACTCTGTAATTTAAACAAAACAACTTTTTAGAAATGTCAAGATGCCTGTCACCATCACTGCCTGGGAATGAAAAAAAATAAAAGGAAAAGAAGGATCATTTTAAAATAGGGCTGTTTTTACACGGGAGCCTCAAAGAGAACCTGGGAACGGCACAACACAGCCAACACAATGCAAATGATTAAGCTTAAAGACGAGGCAAAGGAACCGGGGAAACAGTAGAATGGCTCCCCCCGCCCACCCCCCTTTTTACTGTCGGGAAAAAAAAGTTCCCTACGGAGGTGGAAGAATATTCATATCTCATGTAGCTGTGTACTTAACAGCCTGGCCCCCTTCACATCTAACCCCAGCAAGAAGCACATAGCTCCGGGCATTTCTTCACACGTCTGCCTGGGAAACTGTTTGTTCCTTTCAGACTCGACCCTGCTCCACTTCAAAGAGGAGCCTCCAAAATTTCAAACTGCATAAAAGGCAAAGTGAAGATTAAAAAAGAATGTTTCCAGATATTGGATTAGTTTGATCAATTACTAGCCTCTCTCTAAAACAAACATTAAAAAAGGAGTTTTTGTCTGGCTTGTTTCGTTCTCCGTATATTCTTTTTTTTTTTTTGCACCATATTCCCAGCAGATGCCATGGAAAATATTCATGAGCTCACTCACAAATTCCTTCAATGGATGCCCCATTTCCCCTCTTCATTTACGGTTGCTAGTTAAGCGTTCTCATTTATAAACTATAAAGCAATGTGTTGGTGAGTTCGACGCTCCTGCTATGAGAGAATCTCGTGCTATGTGTGTGTTAAGCCCTCGAGTTGATTTGCAAAGTTCAGTTACCAATAGCAGAACGTTTGGACTAATTAAAAAATGCAAGTGATCCTCTTAAAACCGATACAGTTGTGGCATGACGTAAACCACGTCTGAGCGTCTCAGACCATGCTAGACCCGTAATCTTGTTGATCTGGGTATTTCAGGAAGCTCGATAAACACCACCAAGGGCAACTACATGTAGAGTGCTGTGGAGGGTGCTGGGAATCGGTGAGCAAAGAAATACTCTGAAATGGTTCATCTCTAAATCTAGTTATTTTCTCATGAAGAGTGCTAATGCTCATTTATAGAAAGTCACAAAGCTACCTTGGCAGCAGCCAGGAAGAGAATTCTAGGTCTAAACTCTTCCTTTTAATCTAGAAAAATTTCAGCCTGGTTACCTAAGGAGATCTATCTCCTCTTGGGTCTCTTAATGGCTCTTAAAACTTTGTATCTTATAGAGATGATGTATTTTGGCTAAAAAAATTATACTTGTGGGTCTATCCATACAATGGAATATTATTCATGCATAAAAAGGACTGAAGTACTGATACACACAACTGATGCAAAAGGCCGTGTATTGTATGATCCATTTGTAGGAAATGTCCAGAACAGGGGAATTCACAGAGACAGAGAGCAGACTGGCGGGGGGCGGGGGGCCCGCAGTGGACAATGACTGCATAATGCGTACGGAGTTTTTGGCGGGTAATAAAAAGATTTTGGAACTCGACAGAGGTAGTAACTGCACAACATTGTGAATATACCAAATACCACAGATCGCACACATTAAAATGGCTAATTTCATGTTCTCCAAATTTCACCTCAGTATAAGTTACACCTCTGAAGTGCTCAAAATCCTTAGAAACGAAGTTTCTAGAATTATGCTTCCAGTTCTGTGTAGGGAGAGTGGTAGACAGGATAATTAATAATGTAATAACCGGGATGATACTGGGATCCACTGATAAAAAGTTTGAAGAGGCACAGACTCTGGAAAGAAAAGTTTCCAGTGTTTGAATGAGAGTGGAGAATCTAAATTCACCATCTAACTCTTTCACCAAGGAACGGTGAGTAGCTGAGACGCCTGGGTGGCTCAGTCAGTTAAGTGGTGTCTGCCTTCGGCTCATGTCATGATCTCAGGGTCCTGGGATCGAGTCCTGTGTTAAGCTCCTTGCTCAGCACGGAGCCTGCTTCCCCTGTGCCTGCCACTCCATCTGCTTATGCGCGCCCTCTCTCTCAGATAAACAAACTCTTTTAAAAAGGAAAAAAAGAAATAGTGAATAACAGAGTTGTGGGATTTTGTTGGCTAAAGAGCGCACCCAACGGGAATGGGCTAATTATGGTGAGGAACACCATACTGGTGGATAAAGGCATGGTTATTAGGCGTTTTTCACAGATAGTCAAACTGTATTTTAAAAATGCCTTCCTTATGACCCATAATCACAAAAACTCCTCAGAACTCAGAGCGATCCCGGGATCACTGAACAAATACATACGGAGCTCTTAAAGCATGCCCACATGGACTGAAGAGCCCGCAATATTTGCATCAGTGCAGAAAAGTTAAAAGACATGCTATAGCGCCATGTGAACTCCCCAAATAAAAATTTGAAAGTGAACCCCCAATTAGAATGTTTCATGATGTCTAGCAGGGAAAACTGCACCGAGCTATTAGGAAATGGGCGTCCTGGGGCACCTGGGTGGCTCAGTAGGTTAAAGCTTCTGCCTTCGGCTCAGGTCATGATCTCAGGGTCCTGGGATCAAGCCCCACATCGGGCTCCCTGCTCAGCGGGGAGCCTGCTTCCCCCCTGCCCCCGCCTCTCTACCTACTTGTGATCTCTGTCTGTCAAATAAATAAATAAATAAAATCTTAAAAAAAAAAAAAACAGGCGTCTCTCTGTCGCATTTCTCTGTCATTGTCGTGTGGCTCAGATCTTGGGCTGAGAGGATCCTAGGCGCTCTGAGCAGACTATCTCGCTTTAGAGCTCTGCTGGTCCAGGGACAGAAGCTTCTGTTCAGGTTCACCCCAGATAGATTTCACTCCCGTTTCTCCTGCTTCTATGGTCCACAGTTAACCAAAACGTGGTTCGGGCAAGTGGCAGTGTTTAAAAAAAAATGCCAATGCCTGCCATGTCGCTGGTGGGAACTTTGTGGAGTGGGAATGGAAAGGCTGAAAGTCCCTAAGCCTGGGAGGCCAAGACTGACAGCAAGAACCTGTGCGGGTTACTGTTGCTCTTAACACCTACACAGTTTTGTGATGGAAGGAAAGATACTTATCTTTGGCTACAATTTCAAATTCGTAATTGGAGCGACAGGCGAGGGGAGATCTGCCAAATTCAACATTTTAGGCCATGTTTCTATTCCCCAAATCCTTGTTGCCCATCTTCTGGCCTTTCAGAAGAGTTGCCAAAATCCACCAGGGCCATCAGCCTCAGGCCACTTTTGAAATTCTGTGCTTTCATGGTTGTGTGTGTCTGTGTGTGTGCACGTATATTCGCATGTGTGCACATGCTTGTGGGTGTGTGTTAAGCTCTTCTCGTGCTGAGGCAAATAAGGACATGTGTCCTATCCTGATGCTTAAGGGGGTGGCCTGCACATTACTTCCTGTTTCTGTTTGGACTTCGATGCTCCTAATCTCCGTGGCTAGGGCCACATGGAGGCACATGGAGGCAATTTTCTAGAAGACGGCCGTGTCTGGAGCTACGTGGCTCACAGGCTTTCTGTCAAACAGCCAATGCCAGGGGGAAGAGCTCTATCCTGCCTGCCCAAAGTCCTTCCCTCACGCCCGACCCCTGACAATGGCACTTAAATGGGTCTCTCTTGGGCGAGTGGGCGAATCACCATCGTAAACCCCAGTGAGGTCTCACAGCAGCAAAACGCAATTTGCCTTGGTCTGCTCAGGATTTCCCAGATGCATTTGGCTCTGGAACTTTGTTGTTGTTTTCACACCAATGAAACCCACCAATGAAAACTCATCATATGTGCTTGAATTCTTAAAATCAAGTGACATCTCTCCAGCGTCGACAACTGGAGGCCTTGGTTCTCTATCCGGGGTAAGTCTGACGGAGGCTTGAAGTGCTTCCGGTGTTGAAGGGCAGAGGAGTTGGACAGCCTCCTAGGAGCTCTGAAAAATGGGCACCGTTTGGAGGGAAGTTTCTTTTTACCATCCTCTTGCTAACTGGGTACTAAAAGTGATTTTAAGTTCAGATTTCTCATAAGCAACTTTCTTATGCTTCGATTTAGTGAAGAGTTTGGCTTCCTTAATCTAGTTGTATAAAGATGCCCACACAACCATGCAGAAGACCTATGTATTAGTGTGACTCGGGGACATAGTATGTTACGCACTGCATTTGTGTCAATTTAGTGAGTGGGAAGGAAGGGAATTAGCATCTGGTGCATGATCACCTTGGGACAGGAACCGGACTACCAGTTTGATGGTATTATTTCATTTTGTCTTTATAACAACCATCTTAGGTAGGAACAATTGACACGTTTTATGATTTGTTCACTCATTCATTTATGGCAGGCAGTTTGCTATGTGCCGGCGCTTTCATGGTGAAAACAAGGTGGCTGGGGGTTCGGCCTGCTAGGGGTGTATGAGCAAAATTAGGTTCCCAAGTGTTAAAGGAGCAGCCCCAGTGCTGGCCACAAGTACTCCCAAGCAATTCGCACAGAGCCACACACTTGATTACAAAGCATATGCATCTCCTACAATGTAAAGCTTGAGGGTCTCTCTCCTTTGGGTTTTTTTTTTAATGTTTCTGAATCGAAAATCTTTTTGCAGTTAGATTCCCCCTGTAGAGGAACATACCTACTTTAAGTGATTCTAAGATACAGAAAAATCCCATCCAAGTCTCACTTTAGGAAGCCTTGCAGGACTGAAAGTTTGTTCTGGGCTGTCCCTCCTCGAACAGAAGAACAAAGATGGTTTAGAAGTACACAGGTGCCAAAGCCCAAGGCAGACACAGTACGAGGCAGAGAATTACGCAGTCATGTCCTAGAGAAGGTTGTTTACTAAGTAAAGGATTGAAGGGTAGAGACAGGCAGAGACCAGCCCCAGAATAGACATACGAGGCGGGGCCATACTCACATACCAAACCACGAGAACTTAAATCCAACAGACATTATGGACTATCTGCGATGCTGAAATTCTGTTCTTAGGAGTCATCAGCAACAGTATTACAACTACTGATCGAAGCAGTTATTGTGAGCCCTATTTTCTTTTTTACCCTTTTTTTTAAAAAAAAAGGTTTTATTTCTTAATTTGAGAGAGAGAGAGAGAGGGAGGGAATGCACAAGTAGGGGGAGGGGGAGAGAGAGAGGGAGAAGCAGACTCCCTGCTGAGCATAGCTTCCATGCAGGCTCGATCCCAGGACCCTAGATCATGCCTTGAGCCAAGTCAGATGCTTAACTGGTTGTGCCAGCAGGGTGCCCCTTTGAGCCCAATACTCTACGCAGAAAATAGCTCACAGGCAAACCCGAAGCATCACAGTTAAAAAGTGGCAGTGCTGGGATCCCAGCCCAAGTTTCCCAGGTTCTGGCCCAAGCCCCCTGCCCCTTTCACTACATTCCGGTCCTGGAAAGAGGAAGGCTCAGGAATTGACCAAGAGATGGACAATGGAGACGGGAAGAGAGGGGGGCTGCAGCAGAAGGACAAAGGCTCTTGGCCAATGGTTATAGGCAGTACGTCTTCAAATCTGCTGGAAATTTAGCTTTCTCATAAGCAGGAGGACGACTTTCTTATGCCTGGGTTCAGTGAATAAGTTTTGCTTATTTAAAATGATTTTATAACAGTATGCATACAATCACACCAAGAACTACATATTAGTGAGGCTTGAGAATATACTATACAGTTGACCCCTGAACAATGTGGGGATTAGAGGACCCCCCCAGGGGAAAATCCATGTATGAGTTTTGACTCCATAAACTTAATTACTACCGGTGACCAGAAGCCTCACTGATAGCACAAAGAGTCGATTAACACATCTTCTGTATGTTATATGTATTATACTCTGCATTCTTACAATAAAGTAAGCTAGGGAGAAGAAAATATTACTAGAAATATTAAGAAATCTTATTATAGAAAATATTATTGAGAAAATACATTTACAGTACTGAACTGTATTTTTTTTTAAATCCATGTATAAGTGGACCTGAGCAGTTCAAACCCATGCTGGTCAAGGGTCAACTGTATTCTACAATTCATCTGTAGAAAGAAAAAAACAAAGTCATGTTTCCGTTCTCGAAGAGATGGTCTTGTTATAGGTAGAAGTGAATGGGACAGGTTATGACCTGCTGGATCTGTGGGAGATCACATGTAGACATTCATGCACTTACATTCTATTTCAAAGGTAGGTCTTCCTTCTTCCAGAATGTTCTATCCTAACTGTTATGGGGCCATATTCTCTCCCCTCAATAGGTGAGAGTCTATTCATATTACACTTGATGGAATTTTTAGGGATTACTGAGAAATGCAGCTCACAGTAGCAATTTCATCTGGACACCTCATGATTCGTAGCTGGAGAAGAGTGCTCTTGGATCCCAGTTGGGAAGCATGACGTAAGTGTAAACAGGGTCTAGCAGAGTGGCCTAGGTACACGGGAGTATTAGCGCCATTTGCAGTTTTTAACCTTACGATGAACACAGAGCAACTGGATACAGTCCAGACGGGCTCCACAAAGACAAACACTGGGAACATGAGTTCCCAGGAACATGACACAGGAGTCATGAGCAAAGACACTGGCTTCTCTTAAGGTAGGGAGGTGATCATTTTAAGGATATAAAAGCGATAACCAGCTGTTAGCACGCACTTTGGAAGACACTAAGTATTGTAACCAGTCGCGGAAGAGTTTTTCTCAAATATAAGAAATAACACAATGAAGCTGGCTCGATACAGGGCCCGAGGTGTAAAACCACTGTACATTACTCTAACTAAGAGAACAGTGGAAACAGAAATATCAATGCCTACCTCTAAGCGCTATTTTGAGAATTAGCACAGTGTCTGACACAAGCACGCGCTCGACTAATGTTAGTTCTCTCTTTCCTTGAAGAAATGCAAGTGGGAAGATGGTGAGTATTTTTTTTCCCCTGGGCCAGGCGTTGACAAAATACAGCCAGAGGGCGAAATACCTGTTTGGGGAAATGTCTGGAGAAGCCCAGGCACGCCCGTTCTTTTCTGTGTATGACAGGGCGCTATGCAGTTACCACGGCAGAGCTGAGTAGTTGTGAAGGAAACCTTATCACCTGCAGAGCTGAAAATATTTCATCTCTGGTCCTTTATCAAAGTGTGCAGACTTCTGCTCTAGGATAAAGACCAGCATGAATGAGCTGTCCGGGGTTGTCCGGCGATAGGATTCTATTATTGCTTTGCATAAGGGGCAGGGGACTCCGAAAATGAGAATGAATGAAAAGTCAAGGGCATCGGCAGGGGTTGGAGGTATCATTTAGGTGGAGTGAGGTGCTCTTCTCTGCTCCCCTAACACCTGCTGTAGGCGGGTGTTCGAAGCAGTGAAGGAGAGTAAGCTTGTGCCAATATGGATGGGCAGCGAAGAAACACGAACTCCCATCAGTTTCACTGCTGAACTGACCAATGTAATAATGTTATCTTTACGTTCCCTGCCCCAGAATAAAGGATCCTTTAAAAGAAAGAGGTATAAGACTGACAGTTGGGTCCTTTCTCTCCCACATGAGTCAGCTTGGACCTTTCTGATGAGCAAAGCTTCTCAAGCAAATAAACACAGGTCTAACAGAGCACAACACCTGGGCCTTGGCTTTTTTTTCTTCTCCTTTTTAATAGCCGAGCTGTGAGATGGAAGAAAAGATTCCCTTTCATGTCGGTGCCTTCATTTTGACTCTTTGTTACCAAGTGCATGATAAGATCAGGGCTGAGATTCACAATAATTGCCATTTCTGTGCCACTGTAAGCTTTCTCCCCTGCCCCCCCCCCCCCCCCCCCCCCCCCCTACCCAAAGCAAGGCTGATTTTATTCTCTCTAACTGGTGGACTCTTGTTTCAAAGGCCTTGAACTCCAGGGCGCTACTGAAAAGGCTTTGACATGTCAAAGGGAAGCATCTTTAGCTGGAACAAAGCAACTCAAAGCCTCTATTCTCCCTGGTACTCAGCCTCCAAAATGAAAACAAAAGCAAGGGGAGGGCAAGGCCAAGCGATCACTCCATGGACACGGGAGGCCTGTGGCTGAGAACGTCCCAGCAGCCCCCGCAACTCACCTCTCCGTGATATTCTTCGCAGTCTGCAGGAACCGCGCGTGATCGTTCTCCTTCAGAGAGTGTTCCGCCTGGGAGATGAGGGAGGCTGACCGTTCAATGCACTGCTTGCAGTTCGCAATCTGCTGAGCCAGTTTGCGAAGCCTCATAACCTTGAAAAGAGGCACGGAGACGGTTAGGTGGGTGGGCTCGCTGAGCGAGCGTGCATCGGGCTGGACGCTTCTGGATCTGGGCGTCCTGCTGCATGGAAAGTTGTCCTTTGATAAACATCCGAGAGTGGGCAGAGAAATATGGAAATCTCAGTTACGGGACTCCTGGCTTGGATATTCTCAATCTCCTTGGAGAAGTGTCGCTAATTTGTTTTATGAGAAAATACTCTATTGTGAATTGCTTCCTTGTTGATGGGGAAAAAAGGTGTTGCCTGATGGCAAGTTGCAAGGGTCACCAGACCTCTTTCCTCACCATTCCACTCAATTACTAGAAGATGGCAGAGACTGCTGGGACTTTCTCTATCTCAGGTTTTTGGCTGGGCCGTCAAGAAACTAAGACATCCCCGTAGGTGCGAATGCATGGCTTAAGCAAGGACCATTTTCAAAAAGGTCTTTGTGATCCGCGTCATAAAATCGTGATGGGAAAACATGAGGCATTACCATTTCCCACACGATCTAAAACTCATGTGTTAAATTAACAGAAAGAGAGTGTTTTTTTCCATTGATTAATATTTTTCCTGTTGAGCAGATGAGAGAAAGCCAAAAAAAGCACAGCTGGGCCATTTCCCCTCACTGGGAACGTCATTTCCAGGCACTTTGTGCTTACTTGATAACTAAGAACTATTTTGATAAGCATTTCCCAGTCGGGATAAAAATGCATGTTTGGTTCCAACCGCCATTCCAATTCCTGATTCTGTCTTGCTTGAAAACGACCCTCCGACGTAATTGACCGTGACCTCGGGGGCAGGCCAAGATAAGTGCACGGTAACCCACTTGACCATTCGCTCCGGTGTCTGAAATGTGCTGTGAGATGAAGCCCTCTGGTCAGAAGCCAAGTCAAAATTAGACTGCTAATTGGAATTGCCGTGTGCCTAGTGCCCCATCCGCACAGCCTGGGACAGGTCTTGGCCCGCTTCGGGATCATTCCGGAATGGAAAACAGCCCTGGGTGAAAGGGTAGGGAGGAGGCCAGTTAATCTGTCTTACAGACAAGGCTGGCTCCAGCTCCCTCCAGAATTCCTGCTAACTCCAAGAAATTCCTTCTTTCTCCAAGTCATCATTATCATCCCTGTGCAACTTTAATCGAAGAAAAGGAAGGAAGGAGATGTCAGAACTTGAGGCCTCTATGGAACATCTGATTCCAGCTAGGTTGTACTACAGCAAACAAAGGAAATTCATGCCGCACTGGGAGGCAGCAGCCGCAAGATTTCGGGCAAGAGTGAGAAAAATTCCTCAAAGGAGAGAGTTAGAGAGATAGGAAGTGTCAAAACCTTGGAGCCAAAGGCCTATGAGATTAAGGCTGGTAAAAGACTTAACTCATTATAATTACATCGACCAACCGCAGCAGATGAGCCGTGTTCATTAGTTGAACGAAAGAACACTTTTTTGACACCAAATTGAATTTACCGTTTAACATGGTTACAGCCCGACGTAAAGCTGAGAAAGGCCTAGAGTCCAATTCAAGATGTTAGAACACATCCAGCAGAGGAAGGAGAATAACTTAGAGTCCCCAACAAGCCAAGGGAACAAAATACTGAAGGATACAATGGAATTAAAGATATTTAATACAATTCTAATGAAAGAAACATAAGGTCAAAATATTCCTTTAGAACAACTCTGTCGGTCACCGTTTACCCTTTTGGTACGCCTATCCGTGATCCCGCAGACCACAGAGGCACCAATGCTTGAATCCCATTTTCTTCTTTCTTTTCTTCTACCATGACATTGGAAATTAAAAGTGGCATCAAGAGGAAAAGATAAGGGATGCCTGGGTGGCTCAGTTGGTTAAGCGGCTGCCTTCGGCTCAGGTCATGATCCCAGCGTCCTGGGATCGAGTCCCACATCGGGCTCCTTGCTAGGCAGGGAGCCTGCTTCTCCCTCTGCCTCTGCCTGTGCTTGCTTGCTCTCTCTCCCTCTCTCTCTGTCAAATATATAAATAAATAAATCTTTAAAAAAAAAAAGAGGAAAAGATAAAAAACGAAGTCAAACAACAGCCCTAAATCACGCATAAGTTGAAGCAAGCCAAAACGAGAGGCTCCTTTGAAAACACAGGGATGCTTTACAGAAAAACAATTCTGCCTCACACACCAGATCACAGCTTTTCAAAATGGTGTGCACAGGAATCAGGAGGAACCTTTGGAAAAGAGAAACTTAGAGATATCTGGGCTCACTCGCCAATATCTTCTATAAAAAGTCGTCATGGGCAGAGCGGCTTGAATATGCATCTCAGACGTCAAAGAGCTGCAGGTGATGGGTCAGTAGTCAGGACGAGCATTGAAAAACTAAACAGAAGAGGAGAGGAGAAAATGCAGAAAATGCAGCAGAGTGCATTCCGGATAGAGAAGGCAAATTCGGTTTTGCAAAAACTTTTCGTATGCGTGCATGCTGGATTTCATGTCCTCTCTATTTTTTCCTGGGGGCTTTGATTAAAAAAAAAAAGAAAAAAGAAAAACACTACTCTAAAATCAGGTGTTCACAAACTATGGTCCGTACGCCGTATTCAGCACACATCTACCCGCGTAAATAAAGTTTTATTGGCACGCTGAAATAGTCCTTCATTTAGGACTCATCTACGGCTGCTTTCACACTACAACATACAACTCTATTCTTTACAGAAGAAGTTTGCCAACCTCCGTGATTCTGATCAAACGACCCTGATCTGAACCACACTCCGGGACATGCTACCCTACCTGCTACAACACTTCAAGATCAGACACCAAGCATTTAGTGAAATACTAATTTCATCCCTAGAAAATGCTTTTTTATATACTATTTTAAAAATCTGACAAGATGAATAAAAATTGATATTTGAAAAGAAACACTGGATACTGACACGTAAGAAGATTCCTTATATGTATATGTCATTGTCACCAGGACATTTTTCCAAGTCGGCCCTGTTCTTTTGTTCCTTTGGGAAGTGCTGATTGCAGGTTGTAATTTCAGAAATTCACTCCATACTCATCATGGAACTAGCCTGCCGGTTGAATCTCCTTTCAGTGAGGACATAGGCCAAATATATCGATTTATTTGCTGTCTGTTATACCTTGAACATGCTTTATAAAGCAGCCCTTCCCTTTTCTTTAAATGCATTTTAAATGCTTTTAATATATGAGCTTTATATACATTGTAGGATTCCCAGCACCAAATCGTTATGTCCTAACAACTGAGCCTTGGTTATCACAAGTCTTGGCATTGCCAATGAGGCCTGACTTGGCATTTCTGTAAGGCTCTAGAAAAGCCCGACCATATAGTCCAGTTAATTATCTTAAATTTTGGAGATGTAGAGTACATAAAAGCAGCGAAGAGAAGGGACCCTTTTTCTCTGTGGCTGCAGCCTTCTACCATCGATCTATGTCTGAACATAAAACATGTAATTTACTCAGTCTGGAGTCTGTGGCCTGCTTTTCGTGTGTTGACATGAAATTTATCTCCTACTACTGAAGAGATAAGATAATTCTTTCCCAGGGAGTCTCATGGCTTGAGACTCTGCAGTCCCTCCAAGGAGAAAGGCTGCTGAGCTACTTCTTTCGAAGACTGCGCAATGGTCTGAGAGCAAGCGTCACCAGTACGTACCCACGGGTCCCAACCCTGCCCACCTGGCAAGCCCCCAGCTGGAGGATTTGTGGTGAGTCTGTTTCCATCGGGTCTAACGGCCTCATGATCCATGCCAGAGACACATGGCAGCCGAGGTCCCGAGGTGAATGAAATTCACAGCGTGACCCCCATGCTCCTGCCACTTCTTTCAGCTCCCCACTTCCAAGTGCTGGTGAGAGGATCCCACTGTCCCTTCTCTGGATTCAGCATCCTCAAGACCGCACAGACACCAGCCTGGGTGCCCTCACCGGGCACCAAGTCCATACTTGGCCTTCCCTGCCCAGCACCTCTGCTTCCCAGCGCGTTGGGACTCATGCTCTTGTCTTCTTCACAATGTATCTCTGACACCGCATGTCCTGGCCAGGGACTCAGTCACTGTGAATTCTGAGGTTTGGGATCCCCTAGTCGTCAGTGATGCACCAAAGTGGTTAACTCAAGAGAAAGCCAACTGGGCCTCATCTTTCCCAAGTAACGTTTGCTTTCTAAGACTGCCTTCTGAGAGAACATCCCCAAGCAAGCGTGCACTTTTCAAAAAGTGGTCAATTTCAAACACACAGACGATTTTTAAAGTAATATGATGAATTTCCCTATGCATAGTCCCAGCTTTACCAAATCTCAAAATTTTCATCATATTAACATAAAAGATTTCTCAAAAGGAGGAAAAATGTTATTAATAGAATGGAAGCCCTGTGTGTCCGTCCCTAATTTCATTCAAGTCCTTCTCCAGAGGAAAACACCTTTTTGAATTCAGGGCGTATCACTCCCAAGTATGTATGCGGGCCTAAACACTGTATGGGATGTTTTTTGTAGTTTATCGAATTTTATGTAACAAGTCTCACTCCATGCAAAGCACTATAAAACTTGTTTATATTTTTTTGATTTGTCCATATAGATATGTATCACCCTAGTTCATTCATTTTGAGTTTTGAAGACTGTTCCATTACATAAATATATAACTGTCTTATAAACAGCTTTGTTGAGATATAATTAACATACAACAACCTGTATATATTTAAAGGACAAATCTGGTAAGTTTTCAAATATGTGTAAACCCATAAGATAATGAACACAGAGATTGTGCTTCCATTTTCCTCCTGCCCTTGGTAATTCATCCTATTCCCCCCCCAACCCCCCCAGCCCATGCCCTGTCACTTGTCCCTAGCCAACCACTGATTTGTCTTTTGTCACTATAGATTATTAGAAAGTGTTGGTTCTAGGGGCACCTGGGTGGCTCAGGCAGTTGGGTCTGCCTTTAGCTCAGGCCATGATCCCAGGGTCCTGGGATCGAGCCCCACATCAGGCTCCTTGCTCAGCAGGGAGTCTGCTTCTCCCTCTGCCCACTGCTCTCACTGCTTGTACTCTCTCTGACAAATAAATAAGTAAATAAAATCTTAAAAAAAAAGAAAAAAAGAAAGGGTTGTCTCTAAACTTCCACATGAATGTGTTCACGTAGTATATACTATTTTTTGTCTGGCTTCTTTCCCTCACCATTAATCTACAAAGACTCATCCATGTTATTGCATGCATCAGTAGCTCGTTCTTTTTTGTTGCTGAATAGTATTTCACTGTATGGATGTGCCACAAACTGTTATCCATTCATCTGCCGGTGGACACATGGGTCAGGGCTATTACCTTTGCCATTCCTGTGAAAATTCATGTATGTGTCCTATAGGGCCATATGCTTTCATTTCTCTTGGCAAACACCTAGAATGGCTGGATCATATGATAAGTGTATGTTTAACTACTTAAGAAACTGTGAGTTTTCCAAAATGCAGTTTTACTTTCTGCGTATGAGAGTTCTAGTTCCTTCACGTTCTCAACAACACTTGGTATGGCCCATCTTTTTCATTTTAACTGTCCTACTAGGTAAATAGGGTAAGTAGGGTATCTCCTTGAGGTCCTAATTTGCCTCACTGACTTTCCTCAACAAGTAATGATTTTGAACATCTTTCCATGTGCTCATTTGCCATCCATATGCCTTCCTTGGTAAAGTACCTATTCAAATCTTTTATCCATTCTGGTAAAGGTATTGTTTGTTTCCTTGCTAATGAGTTTTGAGAATTTTTATATACCCATGTACAAATACTTTTCTATTTCAATTAATAATTTATAAATGTTTGTCTCCAACCTGTGGCTTGTCTTTACGTTCTCTTAATAGTGTCTTTTGGAGAGAAGTTTTTACTTTTGATGTAATACAATTATCTTTTTAATTTATAAATATTTCTTTGATGTTTTTAACCTTGTATATGAACAATCTTTGCCCAACTCAAGGCTCACCAAGATTTCCTCCCATGTTTTCTTCTAGAAGTTTTATCGTTTTGTCTTTCACATTAGGAACATCCATTTCAATTTGATTTTTGTATATAGCATGAAATATGGCTCAAATTTCACATTCTTAGGTGCAGAATAGCATCTCCTATGCAGAGGCTAAAACTCAGTTTCCAAATTCCCCCTACGGCTGAGTTGTCTTTGCAGTTTCGGTATCTACATTTTACTTCCCAAACTGCTAATTTGTTGTTTTCACATTTCCTTCTTTCTGATCTTACATCCTTTTGTGGCTTCGCAAATTTTTGTTCTTTTAAAACAGAAGCCATCCCTTCATTTATCACTTTAAACATCTTTTCTATATTTTCCCATACAATGAATTTCACCTGGGGTGAGAAAATGTTGATTTTGCGGGCTATATTTTCGGAAATGCAAGATTTCTTTATATGCTTCGGCACTGTGGTTTGAGTTTCAGATTCAAAGGGAAGAAGTCGTTCATAATCCTTTTCCTCCCTCACGCTCTTTGCTTAGCGCCCTCCCATCCCTCCACCTACCCATATTACCGTCAGCCTTCCTCACCTCCCTCACCCTTGGGGGTCCTCATTCAGGGATCCTCTGCATTTCTGAGGCTTCTCTTTTGAGCAGGTATCAGAAGTGGTGCAGAGCCAGGCTCCAGCCTGACAACTTGTTCCAGACTCCCAGGCCCGAAATACCTAAAAACTATGACCCGACTTAGAGGTTGGCAATAATCGTTTTCAGTGCCTTTTAATGAACTGAGAAGCCTTCTACGTCCCATGGCGTTAACCAACGAGCCTGATTTTAGTCCCCTATACCATCTGGAGCACTTCCAGCCACTTTCTCCCAAGGCTTCAAGAACTCTGTATCCACTGGAGTTGAAGGTGTTGCTGCTCTGTTCTCTTCCAGACCAAGTCCCACTCCCGTGTTTTAGCCACAATCGCAGCTTTACAGGTTTGTCCCATCTCTGGCCCATGGAGACATTTATCTTGTTTTGGGTCCAGCTGGGTCTCTTTGCTTTCCTATTTCCCTATGTTCTCTTGTCACTGACATGTGTTCGGGGTGGAGTGGGTGCACCAAAGTACCAACCCCATGTATCACCACGGCCAGAACTGTGGACATCCCTTCGCTACTTCAATCGAGCTCATGAGAGCAACCCCGATGTTGGGAAGTTAAGCAAGGGAAAGGCATGCTGGCCAGGCTGAATAAGGGCCCTCCAAAGAGGCTCCCATCCTAATCCCAGGAGTTTTTAAACTATGTCACTTTACATGGATAAAAGAGATGTTGCAAATGTGATTAAGACAAGGACCTTGAGAGGGGGGTATTATCCTGGATGATCTGGGGGATCCCAGAGTAATCAGAAGGGTCCTTAGAAGAGAGAACCAGAGAGAACTGTGCCAGAGAAAGAGATCTGAGGAGGGAAGCAAAGGTCAGAGCGATGCGATAAAGAAACCAGGAGCCGAGGAATGCGGGTGACCTCTAAAAGCCATAAAAGGCAAGGGATGGATTCTGCCCTAGAGCCTCCGGAAAGAGACAACACTGCTGAAACCTTGACTTTAAGCTCAGTGAGACTAATCTTGGACTCCTGACCTCTGGAGGAAGGTCAGATACTAAATCTATTTTGGTTTAAGTTACCCAGTCTGTGACATTTGTTATAGCAGCAATAAGAAACTAATATTAGCATTGAGAGCTGATCCCTGTACCACGTAAAGGCAACAAATTTCCTCCCACGTTCATATTAATGAATTGCAGCTGTATTTCAGGCAATCATACATCTGAGGACCTGGAAGACGTCAGGTATTAAGAGATGTACACATATGGTACATGATAATGGAAGAAGAAAAATGTCCTGGGAGGATTCCAGGTGGACATTCGGTGATCTTCCAAGGTGTACGATTTGTACATGGGGAAAAATCACTGTTCAACACATATGAGTCAGTTCTTGGCCAGGGAATGAATTCATATTAACTTGTTAATTCACTGTAACAGCTTCCAGAGCTATCTGACTTAACTTTTCTGATCACCATCACAATTTACATGCATAAATATTTTTCAACTTACACAGACAAAGGACTCTAAAACATTATACAGGATTGAAAGTACCTTTTAAAAGTGGTAGAAAACAGAGAACAGCACATATATTAGCTATTAGAACCTCTGTGTACCACTTAATTGTTGTTAATTTAATTATACATATTTCATTAAAGCATGGTTATGAGCAGTAATAACAGAACTTTATGAATTTATTGGATCTTGAATGAATGTTTCTATTTTTTAAATATTTACAAAATTACCTCTTGAGGGTGGGAAAGAAATGAGTAAAATAAAATGGATCTCAAGTATTTCAGTAAAAACCATAGGAATTTAAAAGATACAAACATTAAAAAAGAATTTCTATTACTATATCCACAAAGGGATATATGATATAGTGAAACTATAGTAGTTTTGCCACCATGAAATTATACTTGTCTGAATTCGCTCACGGGCATGAGAAAACACTGCAATTTCTATATAAAGTCTGATTCACTGAAACATTTATTTAATACTGTGTTAATTGCTAGGATATAGAGATAAATATGAAGTGAACTCCTCTGCTGTGGAACCCCTCCTTCTCATAGAGAAGAGAGATGAAAACAGTGTCTATAATAGACCAGAGCTCCAAGCTACCCCTGGAGTTCAGTAATGGAGGAGAGGCAATGTAATGTAATCTTCTTCTTACAGATGTGCATAGGAGACAGTGATGATACCAAGAAAGCAGTGGAGAAAAACAGTGGCCAACCAGGGGCCTTTGAAGCTCTGTCTTAAAGCCTTTATAAGAGGAAACTGTGGAAAATATAGAAAAGGGAGGGTATTTGATGTTTCCTAAGCTATTGAAGTGCATAGGAGTATGGTGTTTTCTCCGGGTAGAGAATATGAAATCTTCTACCCTAGAAATCGTACCTTCCCTTCTTTGATCTTGGTTCCAATAATCTGTCGTCTCTGCTGAATGATCTCAATAAGAAGATCACACTCCTCCATCAATTTGGCTTCTTGACGTGATGCATTGACCTACAGGATAGATAGAATAGTAAGCATTTATTTGCCCTTTGATTTTCCGTTACATGCTCTTTAATAAAGACTACTATGTTTCTGGTAATCACTAAAAAAGATATTTTAAATGTTAACTCTTCTTCCAATTATACAGAGATGGAAAATACAGGACTTACATGTCTACTACCTATCTTGCATCCTTGGAGAACATTATTATCCAATGGTAGCAGTCTTTTCTACAAAGCCATACTTGGCTTCAGAATCTTCCTTAACCCAACATATATGTAGCTATTACCAATTAGTTGGAAATCGATGCTTGAAATATATTTGTGATTCCTGCTTTTATATCTTGAAAGAAAGTATAATTTTGGCCTATTAAACAAAAAAGTAAGTTTAAGAAAACAATATTATTCCTTTATGGAGAATAGATTACTATCGACATCCATTGAACAAATTTTCCAGAAGCAAGGTAGCAAGATTATATCACATTTACTTAACTTTTCTTTTAAATATGGACATCGACTTTGTATTTCATCAAGAAAATATCAAAAAAGAAAAAGGATGGTTGACTCTTTTATTAATCTTAGGACATAATTTAAGATTTTCCTTCTGGTATACTTCCGGAAGACGGAGGTTCTACAATGAACACATGCCATTCTCTAGGAAAGGTAGATAATTATAGAATGGCTTGTATTTGAAGTTTTTAAGACTCATTATATGCAAGGGAGGATGACAATTAGCTCATTCTTGGCAACAGGGCTTGGGAAATACTCTGCACATGCTATTTCCTCCACCTCATGACAATTCTGAAATGCTTATTCGCAAACAGAGACCCAGAAATCACAGCTGTGGGAAATGGAGAGAGCTTGCAGGAGTTTTATGATTTTAACACAGCACAGAACTTGCAGTGTTACAAAGAATGACAATAGCATCATTGATTACTCTAGCATATCTCAGGGAGGACACACGGCCCAGTCATTAAGCCCTTTTGATTTGGGATACTTTATTTAATTGCCGTAATTCCATTCTCTCGGAATGAGCTAGACTGGAAGTAGGGTCAGAAGTTCAGGATAAAAATCCATTGATGGCTGTTCAGAGAAAGCATGTCCTGTGTCCAGAGGCCAAGATTCCTTGAGTTTTATTCCTGATCCTTGCAAGACAGAGCAGAGAGAGTACCCAAGACATCTTCTTTTTTTTAAAAGATTTTATTTATTTATTTGATAGACAGATCACACAAGTAGGCAGAGAGGCAGGCAGGGAGGGGAGGGGAGAAGCAGGCTCCCCGCCGAGCAGAGAGCCCGATGCGGGACTCGACCCCAGGATGCTGGGATCATGACCCAAGTCAAAGGCAGTGGCTTAACCCACTGAGCCACGCAGGCGTCCCAAGACATCTTTTTGAGAAGATAATGGTCAGTGGCCATCTGCGGCAAACCTCAAGATCAGGTGCTATGTCAGATGAGCACACAGACATGCTGGCTAAATGTTTAATGAACAAAATTACAAGATGCATTTTGATGGACAAGTACAGAATGTGGAACTCAGGCTAGTATCTCAAGGAAGTTCATCACTGGACTCAGTTTCTCTTACCATTACTTTTCTGTTGTCATTTCTAGCTCCCTTCGAGGATTCCCAAATAAACTTTGCTATCCATGGAAATACTTACTCGAAATGCCATTACTCTCAAGAAATTTCTTGTCTTTCCCTTTGACCTCAAACTGAATTTAATAACTGACTACAACCGAGCTGTGAAAAGGATGGAATCATATAGAAACCAGGGCACACTGCTAGGGAGAAAGTGAAATTTCTGGAAAGCGGCACCTAACACTTAAAAAAAGTATGTTCCAGAATGAGCCCTAAGAGCAAAACTGTACTCAAACATACAATCAAGGTAAATCTAATGGGATGCAAGCTCCCTAAGGGCAGGGATCCTTGGCTGTTAAATGAAATGAGGCATCTCTCCCAAATCTTTTCATTTTCTTGGTGATGCCCTTTGGTGTTTTTTTCTAAGTTTAAGTAATCTCTACACCCCCACGTGGGGCTAGAACTCATGACCCCGAGATTGATGAAAGTTTTTAATTTTGATAGAGTTCAGTTTACCTACTTTTCTATTGTCATTTGTGCTTTTGATGTCATAGCTAAGCAACCTAATCCAAGGTCACGGAGATGTACACCTCCACATTCCTCTAGAAGTTTTATCTCTTACTTTTAGGTTTATGAGCCATTTTGAGTTAAGTTTTGTGTATGATGCAAAGTAGAGTCCAACTGTATCTCTTAACTAATGGATAGCCAGCTGTCTTAGTACCGTGTATGGAAGAGACAATTGGAAGACAACTCAAGTGTCTTAGCACTTTAGTCGAATATCAACTGACCGAATCATGAAATCCTCAGGTTTTGATGTTGTTGCTAACATCTTCTGTGCTGAATGCTATTCTGGCTTTGAGTAAACCTGATCCAACCCCACTGGTAGTTCTGGAGTGGGTGCTCCGAAATGTGGCGTGGAGTACTAGCTCTACGCACTTGCGGGAGGACGATGTGGGGAAAGTCAAGGAAAACATCCATTTCTAAGTGCTCCTATTTTGTAAAATGAGGTGAGTAATACCTGCTGTCTTGGCCACGTGGGATTATTGTAGTAAATATGTGGAATAGTATGTGAGGAAACAAGTAACACTGTGAAGTCATAGATCTGAGGTGGTATTGTCCGTATTGCAAAGTCGTTTTGATCATAGACTGCAATTTAGTTTGGGATCCGTTTCACTCTGAAGATCATTGGGATTGGGGTCACTCTATGATGGGAAAAGTGTTCCAGTTGCCATAATCACATGGGGTTCCATTTATTCCCAATTCTGACCATTTGATATTTATGATGGATAGATTTGTTTTACCAAAAAAAGGAGACCGAAATCTACTTTGTTGAGCCAAATGTGTTTTGAAAAAGCTGATACCACAACCACCACAGCCCCAAAATATAAATTCCCAGAAATTTGGAAACATGATCTGTTCATTTTCAGCCAAGTATTTTCCTTAGATCTTTCAAAAAGCACAGAATTGACTTTCCTTTGAAACCAGGAAAGTTGAATCTCTTCTTATACTTTGATGAAGCTTCCAAATTTGTGTAACCCTAGCATTCTTATATTCCAAAAGGTACAATAAAATAAGTTGAATGCTATCCTATATTTCTAAAATTCTTCCACTACAAAGAAATTTTCCACAGTTTTCCTGTTTTATATGTTACTTAAAAGAAGTTAATGATTTGATTGGACTTCACTTCTTCTAAGGGCTATTAATCCAAATACGGCACGGTTTATTGGTTGCTAGCAGTGTGCTCAGGTGTTTCTAGTTCCCAGGTTTGGTTTGGAAGCTGGCAGCTCCTGGTTATGATTTCAGCTTTCAATTTCAGGTTCACGTCTTTTGATTCAGAATCACTAAGGCTAGTGGAAGTGCTTTGAGTAGAGAGCCAATCTAAGGATGAAAGAAACAGCCCCCAAACCTTGTTGTATGAGCCTCTACTTCCATCTTCTTTGTCCCTACCTTAAAGACAAGAGTGGGATGGGGATGAGTAGGCAATCTGGCCAGTGGCAGGCGACTACTGGACCCCACCTCCAGACCGCACTGGAAATAGGCACATTATTCTTCAGCGCCCTTGACATTACAGGACAAAACAGAGCTTCGAATGATGCCGCTTCCCATTCCGGGCTTCTCACCACTAGCTTTTTTTCTCATCTCAGTTGTGCTCATGTGTAAATGTCACCTCGGTCCCTCAAGAGAAGAAACTCAGTTACTTTGACCTCATCTCTCTTCTGGCCTCACCCATGTGCTCGGCACGCAACCTCTCTACGTCTGCAGCTACAACTTCTCTTCTCATTCTGAAACACATCATTCCCCCGATCACTGTTTCTAGTCCTTAGTACTAATTTCACCTCTTTGCAAAATGCTCTAAAGTAATTCTTCTGAACTTAAAACCCAATCTCAATTCTGGCAAAAGTTTTTTTCTTCTTTCTACTTTTTAGGCCCTGATGCCTTATCTGAGACTACAAGCGACACAGCCAGTGTCATGTAAGCTCGAGTCTACTTGTATAAAACACTTGTGGCCTTCACTGTGAAAGACCTACATACAACTACTGATTCATTCATCGGTCTATTCATTTATTCATTCGAATAATAGCAACTGGGTTCCCAGGGTGTCTCAGACAGCATTCCAAGTGCTGGGCAGGCAGGGCATCCAAGATAGACAAAGTTCCCATTATCACAGAGTTTACATATAAGCATAGGGGAACAGGCTGAACAAGTCAAGAAACAAATAAAAATTTTGGATCATGACAAGTGCCTAGAGGAAATTAAACAGGGTAATGTGACTGAACATGGCTGAGAGTAGGGCCCATTTTATGGGCTGGACAAGAACTCTCTGATAAGTCTCTAAAGGGGTGAAAAGGAACCAGCCAAAAGACATAGAAAAGGTATTTGCTGGCACTCCCAACTCTGCTTTTAATGGGAATCCCCCACACAAATTCTACAGTCTAGCTTCATTATTTGTAGATTCCGTATTTGCGATTTACGTGCTCACTCCAACTTAAGGATTAATTTGTAACCCCAAATCAATACTTGCAGCCTCTCTGTGTTCGTTTCAGAAATGCTCAGAGCCTGAGAAACACATGAGTCACCCTCCTAGCACCCAGCTGAGGTTGAAGAAGGACACACTCAGCCTTCTTGCTTCAGCTCTTCTATAATCTAAATGTGGAGACAACAGGGACAGTGCGCTGCGGTGTAGGAAACATTGGCTCTGGGGCCAGGTGTATGGATTTTGAGTCCCAATCTGGCACCTGTGCGTGGGTCAGCCTCAGGCAAGTCACTTAGCACTCTGGAACCTCCTTTTCTCTTTCCCAAAACAAAGACAATAGAATCTACCAGGATGACTTGCTCTCGAGATTTAAGATTATATCATCTAGGTGAGGAGTGTGTGCGTGTGTGTGTCTATTTCCCTGAAGAGCAATGGTTCGGTATTGGCCACTTCAGTGTTCCTGGCAACTTTCTAGACCCTAACTACAACCAATGACAAGAATCGATGGATTGACCTACCATCTAGTGTGCCCATAATGGTCCCAAGTATTTGGGGAGCAGGAAAGATAGAATGAGAAGGGGAATTGCATAAGACACAGAAGAAAAGCCTGGCTTGGAGAGTCGGTACCCCACTCTCTCCTGCTCCTACGGTAGTTTTGACTCTTCTCATTGACAGACTATGACTATCTCATCCTTTATAGCCTATTAATGAAAGAGAAATGAGAAAGTCAATGAGGTGAGCGTAGAAGGCCAACACTCCTGTCTCGAGCTCCTAGCCCTGAGATCTCATGCAGCACTCACGTCAGACACACAGTCAGAGGCGGTCCCGTGGGAGTCGCCCCTGGGTGCAAGGTTTATCTGCTTTCCTAGGTACTCATTCCCCGGTGCTGTTAATGATAACATAAACGGGTTAGCTATTTTCTCCAGAGCACTTGGTTAGCCATGCCCAGTAAAAAGCCCCCCTGTTAAGTTTTATGGTATAACAGTGTTACGGTATTTCACAGAAGGGGTGGGGTGAGGTGGACAATTTCTTATTTTGTTCTTGTCATATACGTATAAACATTAAAAGGATTTAATTACATACACACTAAAAATTGGACTACGTGTCTGCAGAATGTTCTTTAGCAGTGTGTAAACAGTTTCTAAGTATTTCTAAAAACTCACTCTTTTAATTTGGCTTGTATTCGACTGCAAAATGAGATGTTCGGTGCAGAGTATAAACACCATTAGATTTCAGCCACATGTGGCCTTAACATCTTTAGAAATACTTTATGAAACCCTTAGAAGGTGACCTCAATGAGGAAACAGTATGTGGCCAGGTCACATGGGTGACATTGGACTAATATGCATTTTAGAAATCCTCATTTTCTCACTTGGAAATGCTTTGTTGAAATGGGCTAGCCATCTCTAGATTTTGAGACCAGAACCTTTTCACTCCCCTCGTGAGAAGGACATGCTGACTCGATAGATCACCTTCTATTCATACACAGACGCGAAGAGTGGACTAAGCTTTGGAGAGGATGAGGCTGATGTGTCGGAAAAAGGAAATTTCATTTCAGGGTGTGGAGGAAGGAGGGGTGGTGGCATTCCACATCCCAGAGGCCACCATTCACATTGAGAATGTGAATGTTGAGAATGTAAATGTTGAGAATGATAATGTTGCCCCACACCTCCCTACCCCCC
>RCUC01065238.1:0-15300 GCA_003697995.1 Taxidea taxus jeffersonii
AAACCAAAAGAGACTCTTAATGTCATAAAACAAACTGAGGGGGGTGGGGGGAAGAGGGGTTGGGTGAGGGTGGTGGGGTTACATCATATGTTTAAATAAAGCTTAAATAAAGTAAAAAAAAAAATCTCTCTGTGGAGGTTCAATTGACTTACCACCCTCATCTTAGAATCCACCACTTTTCCCCCACTTTAATATTCATTTCAGTATTCTTGAAGTGTAAGTGTCTCTTTTTTGGGATTCTTCATTCAACTAGTAATATCATCTGATTGGTTCCTTTGTTAGTAATTGATTAAATGAAATCCTTAACACATACTCATTTTATATTTATTTGAAAGTCATGATTTTCTCTCTTTTGGAAACTGTCCTTGAAGGAAATGCAGGATGGGGATGGGCATGGAGCACGTTCCTACTGGTAAAAGCACATGGGTAGTTCCTGAGATGAACTTATGGGTGTAAGTATTTTTAAAATCACAGTGTCCTCACTCATAGTGGTTGATAAGAGACCCCATCAGTAAGGTAGTAATGACTTCCTTGAATTGCCATGATGGTACCAATGTTTCAAACTGTGCAGAATTGACTCAGTAAAATTAGAGCTCTTATTTACTTCCTCTGCCACTTCCTGCTATATGTTCTAAATCCCACCAAAATTCTTCCATTAGCTGAGGTAATTGGACATTAACCTGCCATGGGGTAATTATTACTACAAGGACTATGTGTTTGGCTATCCCCTTTATGGAACACATATCCTGGTGGCCCTTTCTCTGCCTCTAGCTTATCCCACAAGACAAGTCCTGCTCCTATTTGCTGCAGGGGATGGGAAGTGACTATATCTACAGTTCTTCTGTGCTCCCCAGTGTGCTGGCCTTACTGATTTTTCCTACAGAATGGAAAGGCTTTGGACTCTGTATAGAGGTTTCAAGAAGATAAAGACTGTCTGCATTAGTTTCTCATTGCTGTGTAAGAAATTAACACAAACTTAATGGGTTAACATACCAACATATTTTTATTTGCTTCTAGGTCTAGATGGGGGGTATACAAAATAAATCATAAAGGAGCTAAAATCAGGGTGTCAGTAGGATTAACTCCTTGATGAAGCTCCAGCAGACAGTCCGTTTCTTTGTCTTCTCCTCCATTTAGAAGGTACCCGATTTCCCTTGTGTATGGTTCTTTTTACATCTTTCATCTTTCTGGATTTTCACTCCAAACTGTTTCCAACATCTCATCTCCTTTTCTGCATTCAGCCTTGCCTCCTTCATATAAGTTCCCCTGTGACTATCTCATCACATTAATCAGTAAGGTAGAAGGATCTTCTCTTTAGAAAACCTTTCTAGAAATCAAGCAACCCATCAAGAGACCAGTCTACAAGATGTGGCTGATAGAACTCAAGAATCACTTCTGAAAGGAAGAACAGTCTTCTGCATATGGTTGTGTTTGGGGAATCTGGACCAGGAAGTACAGTCATCAATGCCTTGTGATGTTGTATTCATGAAGAGGAGAGTTATGCTACTGTTGGAGTTTTGGAAACCACCATGAAGAAACCACCCTATCAATATCTGAAAGCTCCCAATGTGACCTTCAGGGACCTGCCTGGTACTGGAACTCCCAATTTCCTTCCACATACATATCTGGAAATGGTGGGATTTGCTGACTATTATCCTTTATTATCATTTCCTCCTTATGTTTTAATTTAATTTATTTTTTCAAAGATTTTATTTATTTATTTGACAGAGATCACAAGTAGGCAGAGAAGCAGGCAGAGAGAGAGGAGGAAGCAGGCTCCCTGCTGAGTAGAGAGCCTGATGTGGGGCTCAATTCCAGGACCCTGGGATCATGATCTGAGCGGAAGGCAGAGGCTTTAACCAACTGAGCCACCCAGGCACCCTATTATGTTTTAATTTTTTTTTTTTTTAAAGATTTTATTTATTTATTTGACAGACAGAGATCACAAGTTGGCAGAGAGGCAGGCAGAGAGAGAGGAGGAAGCAGGTTCCCCGCCGAGCGGAGAGCCCAATGTGGGGCTCGATCCCAGGACCCTGGGATCATGACCTGAGCCGAAGGCAGAGGCTTTTACCCACTGAGCCACCCGGGCGCCCCTATTATGTTTTAATTTTAATGATGACTTGCTGGCCCCCAAAATTAAGGAGGCAGGTGAGAAATTCCACTTTGTTAGAATCAAGGTGGACAATGATTTATATAATGAAGGGAAAAACAACCATGTCCTTCAAAAAGGACAGAGTTTTTCAGTAGATATGAGACAATTGCCTAGCTACCCTCAGCAACATCAGAATGCCTGAGCTATGCTTTTCCTTGGCTTCCAAATTTGACATAAGTGACTGATTTCCTAAGCCTGGTGAAGACTCTGCTGAAGGAACCCCTGTTCATAAACACTACACCTTGTGTTGATTTTGCCCAATTTGTCTGATGCTTCCATTGAAATGAAGAAAGCTTTACTCAACTGAAAAGTTCTGGCTGGGTGCCCTGACATCACTGACTTTCACATCAGGGCCTGCTTCCATGACTCTGATTTGCCCCAGCAGAAGAACTGCTTGAATCTTTATGAGAGCCATTTTAGCTTGGATGTGAAGTCAGTCAAAGGGATTTCCAGGAAGAGGGCATGTCTGTGGAGAAGATCACCACAGACCTTGAATCACCAGTCCTTGAATCTCTGGTTACTTCTGAAGAATGACTACATAACAGCCAAGGCCATGAAGTTGTGCTGAAGGTCATTGCTTGATGAATGGCGGTCTCCAAACTATTCTCTTCCAGTTTTTGAAAATATACTTTCTACATTTGAAATTCATTTGAAATCCTATATATAGTGGCCATTGATGTTAAAATTCTCTCACATAAGACTTTAGAGAGCCAATGGTGTGGTAATCTGAGAAAAGCTAAGTGTTGCTTCTCTACACACTGAAGCTTACCAGTTGGCAGTATGGTGGGATTGTTAAAGTTAAGAGCTTTGGCTCACAATCCAGTTGTCTTTATTCATGAACTTTCTTACCTGTTCATTCAGCATTAATTGAATAGTCACAATTATGTGATGATCTAGGGCTCCTTCAGCGGCCCTCAGCCATTGCCCGAGTACTTTCCAAATGTGTACTATGGATACTGCAGCAAATGAAACAAACCAAGTCTGTGCCCACATGAACCTTCCTATTAGGGGAGAAATACAAGAAATAGTGGAGAAATAAAAAGGTGACATGGAGTCCAGGAGTGGTGGTGCTATGAAGAATAAAGAAGTATAAGCAGAGAGAGAGGCCTCTCTGAGGACTTGACAGTTGAGAAGAGACACAAAATATGCATACATGTAGGATTAGTGTCCCTGGTGGAGGGAACAGCAAATTCTAAGGCCATGAAAAATGCAAGGAGCCTGCCATGTCCACGATTACCTGGGGGGACTCTGGGTTGCAGTATGTAGTAGTGTGCACAATGGGAGAGTTTTAGGAAAGGAAGGCTTACAAATAATCAGGGACCAGTGATGTAGAATACTGGAGGGCCTGGTAATTTCTTGAGAAGTTATTCTAACTATGATGAAACCACTGAAGGGAGGTTTTGGGAAGAGTTTGGCAGATAGATGATCATGGAGTCTGACTAGATAAGCCTAAAGAACCTAACGTGCTTATTTAGTTGTTCAGTGAGAGAAGGCACAGGATTGGTTGAATGAGAGACAGAGGGTATGAAAAGAACCTGGACTCCAGATGTATTTTGAATATAGTACTGCCAGAGTTTGTTGACCTGCTGGGGGAAGATATGGGAGAGAGGATGTAAGAATCATATACTGGATTTGTTCTAAGCACCCGAATGAAGAGAAGTGCCTATCAAGGAGATAGGGAAGGCTCTAGGAGAGTAGCCCTGATGCTAAGGGTGAAGCAGGGGAGTCAAGAATCAGGAGCTCTGAAATGGAACTATGAGACTTGAGGTGTCTGTTTGAATTTGGAAAGGAGATGCTGTGTGGACAGGTGGATATTTGTCTGAGGGTGAGCAGAGAGCATGGCTGTGCAGCTTTCAAGATGTCTGACTTGTGGTATATCACTCAAAAGCATTTCCTTTTACCTTCAAAATAGGGATTGACTCACTCACTCAGGGACCTTGTGGGGATACAAAGTCCTAAGGCAATTTAACATTTACTAAAAGAAGTATGGGACAGTGAAAGTGCTCCGTGGAGACACGGGAACTATTAGGAGGCACAACGCAGGTAAATTAACTTACAGACAGAGAAATTTGTCATCACAAACCTTATCTCCAGGGAATATCTGGGTTGATTTGTTAACTGCCCCACCACCCCAAATCGGTATCCACTTTTCCAGCAACATTCTGGACAAGAAATTTCTTTCTCAATTGAATTGACTTAGCGAGTTGTCAAAAATTGTTTAATTGTATGTAGGTCAATTTCTGTCATCTCTAATCTGTTCCATTGTTGTGTATATCTATCCTTTCTTCCATACCGCAATGTCCCAGTTATGCTGATTTTCTAGGAAGTCTTAGAATGGGGCAAGAAAGGATTTTAGGGAGTAGTGAAACAATTTTGTGTGATACTAGATTAGTAGATACATGTCATTTTCCATTTGCTCAAACCCACAGAATGGACACCAAGAGTGAACCCTAATGTAAACTACTGGCTTTGAGTGATAATGGTGTGTCAGTGTAGGTTCATGGATTTTAACAAAGGCACCACTCTCTGGGGAATGTTTATAGTGGAGGAGGCTGGGCTTGTCTGTGTGGATGAGGGGATCCAAGGGAAGCCTCCGTTCTTTGCACTCAAGTTTGCTTTGGTCCAAAAACTGCTCTAAAGATAAAGTCTTTAGGGACGCCTGGGTGGCTCAGTTGGTTAAGCAGCTGCCTTCGGCTCAGGTCATGATCCCAGCGTCCTGGGATCGAGTCCCACATCGGGCTCCTTGCTCCGCAGGGAGCCTGCTTCTCCCTCTGCCTCTGCCTGCCTCTCTGTCTGCCTGTGCTCGCGCTCTCTCTCTCTCTCTCTCTAACTAATAAATGAATAAAATCTTAAAAAAAAAATTAAAGATAAAGTCTTTAAAAAATGCAAAAACAGGGATGCTTGGGTGGCTCAGTTGGATAGGCGGCTGCCTTCGGCTCAGGTCATGATCCCAGCGGCCTGGGATTGAGTCCCACATTGGGCTCCTTGCTCAGCAGGGAGCCTGCTTCTCCCTCTGCCTCTGCCTGCCACTCTGTCTGCCTGTGCTTGCTCCTGCTCTCTCTCTGACAAATAAATAAATAAAATCTTTAAAAAAAAATGCAAAAACAACAACAACAAAAGAATGGGGTAAGAATAAGATGTGAGCCTTCAAACTTTATTCCTATAAATTTCATAATTGCTTTTCCCTTATGCTTCCCTCATTTTTCCTATGTATTTTTGGAATTAGCTTGTCTATATCTATGAATGAAGCTTTTGGGATTTTGGTTGGGATTGTTTCAAATCTATAGATCTAATTGGGAAAAACTGCCTTCATCACATTAGTTATGCTTTTAATCGATGAACACACTTTGTATTTTCTTGTATTTGAAACTTCTTTTTTTCCTACATTACATTTTGTTGTTTTCAGTGTATAACTCCTGCTTATATTTTGTTGTTTTTACCTAAGTATTTCATTTAGTTTGTTTTGATGTAATTTTACTGAAGAAAATTTTAATTTTAATTTTTCATTACCAGAACACAGGGCTACTTTTGTAAAGTGGCCTTGTATTTTGTGACATTTCACTGACTTATTAGTTGAGGAGTTTTTTATGGATGTGTTGGGATTTTGTTTTTTAAGATTTTATTTATTTATTCAACAGAGAGAGATCAAAAGTAGGCAGAGAGGCAGGCAGAGAAAGAGGGGGAAGCAGACTGCCTGCTGAGCTCAGAGCTGGATGCTGGGGAGGGACAGGCTCCATCCCAGGACCCTGACCTGAGATCATGACCTGAGCGGAAGGCAGAGGCTTAACCCACTGAGCCACCCAGGTGCCCCGTGTTGGGATTTTTTAATGAAAAACTTATGTTTCCTTTGGACAAGGAGAGTTTTGTTTCTCTCTTTCTGGTAAGCATACATTTCTTTTAGCCTTATCTTATTGCACAAAGTGGGACCTCAGGTAGCATGTAGTATAGTTTGCTGAGAGAGGATATCCTTGTCTTATTCTGGTGTTAGGAGAAAGCAATTAGTCTTTTAATAACATGATTGAAAATGATATTAGCTGTAGGGTTTTTGTTAGTTTATTTGTTAAAAAGAATGGTGTTCATTAGGTTAAGGAAGTTCTATTATTAGCTTATGAAAGGTTTTTTTAAAGATTCATTTATTATTTAAGATTTTATTTATTTATTTGGCAGAGCCAGAGATCAGAGGCAGGCAGAGAGAGAAGGGGAAGCAGGCTCCCTGCTGAGCAGAGAGCTCAATCCCAGGACCCTGGGATCATGACCTGAGCTGAAGGCAGAGGCTCAACCCACTGAGCCATCCAGGCGCCCAAGATTTATTTATTTTTAGAGAGAAAGAGTTTGTGAAGCAGACTCCCTGTTCAGAGGGGAGCCTGATGAGGGCTTGATCCTAGGACACTGAGATCATGACCTCAGCCAAAATCAAGAGCCAGATGCTCAACCAATTAGCCACCCCCGCACCGTCTCTGAAAGTTTGTTTGTTTGTTTGTTTAATAGTAATGGATGGTAAGTATTACTGAAATGTTTTCCTGCATCTATTGAGATTGTTACTGGTTATTTCTTACTGCATCTGCTAATCCGGTGTGTTAGAGTGATTGATTTTTTTTTTTCCCTACTGTTCACAGAGCTTTGATTCCTGGAGAGAATCTCACTTGGTTGTGATGTATCAGCCTTGTCACATACTTCTGTGACTGCATTGCCAACATTTATGAATATTGCCATGCTTATATCCACGGAGGTTGCTTCCAGTCTTCTAATTGCTTGTAATTGTGTTTTATTTTCTTTGATTTGGTACTGAGGTGTACTGGCTTCATGAAATGAGTCAGACAGTGTGCCTTCCTCTTCTGGAAGACCTTTATAGAATTAGTGCTATTTCTTCTTTAAATGTTTGGTAGAATTTACTAGTAAAAATATAGACCTGGAATTTTTCCTTCCTTCAACCCTCCCTCCTTCTTTCATTCCTTCCTTCTTTCTATCCTTCCTTCCTTCTCTCTTCTCTTTGGGAAACATTTTAGTTAATAGTAAGGATTGGTTAGACTGTCTCCTTTGCTTGTGAGTTTTGGTAGTTTGTGTCTCTCAAAGAATTAGTACATTTTGTAAAAGTTGTTGAATTTGTGAACATAGAGCTCTTAGTATTCCTTATTATCCTTTTAATGTCCATGGGAACAGGATTGATGTCCACATTTCATTTATTCTGTTGATAATTTAATCTTGTCTCTTTGTTTTGCTCAGTCTGACTAGAGTTTATCAGATTTATTGATCACTTCAAGTAGCTGACTTTCTCATGTTGATTTGTAAATTTTGATACAGTAATATTAACTATTGTGTTATTTTACTTTCCAGTATACAATATAGTGATTCAAGCATTCCACAGATTATCTAGAGCTCCTTGCAACAAGTGCACTCCTTAATCTTCATCACCTATTTAACCTCTTTCCTGAGTGCAGCAGGAAGGTAGGGGCTTGGCGTGCATTAGCTGCACTGGTGGGGCCCTGCTGGGGTCCAGTGGTAGAAATGAGCAGGGCAGCTGTGGCTGAGCAGGCAGAGGCTGGGGATGGAGTGAGGTAGCCTCTTGGGGGTGCACAGGAGCTAGATAGGGTACACATGGCGTATCTAAATTTGCACGGAGCTGCCACTCCTAGGCCAGTTCCCCCAAGACCAATGGTTGGTGGGGGTACAGTTGCTTTAGTGGCACTGGCCAGGGACTTGGTGTTTGGCAGCAGCAGTGGCCAGGGGCACGCCACATGTATGTAGTGTCTAGGTGGGGTGCACGTGGCACTAGCAGTACTTGCCCTAGGCCTGGTGGTGCACACTGGCAGCAGGTGAGGGAGCAAGTGTCTGTGCAGCACCTCCTCCAGTAGGTGGCTCCCTGCCTATGCTGAGGGGCAGGGGAAGTAAATGGCCCTTGTCAGCTCCTTTGTTCCTGGAGGAGTTCCCCAACAGTCTCTCAAATCCTGACAAAGACATCTCCCTCCTGTTTACCCCAGGCATTGTGCAAACTATGCATTCTGTGTTGCCTCTCTTCTGGCTGTTGTCTCTCTAAAGGTGACAACTTTCACTGGCCATCCAGGCTTACCCAGTGTTGAGTCAGCTGAGTTTTAAAGCAGCAGGCTCCAAGTCCTGCTGGTTGTACAAACTTTTGGAATTCAGTCCATCTGGTTCTTGAGGTCACGTTTTATGGCAACTTGTTTTCCCTTGTGTGGCTTCCCCTCCCCACATGGCCACAACAGATTCTCCGTAGTTAATCCTAGAGGGGAGGTCACATGCAAAATAGAAGGAAGGGCAGAGACGCAGTCAAGAACAAAACTCCCAGTGACAATTTTGAAATTTGAAGGACTCTGCAAACACAGAGGAGGAAGAGGAGCAGAGCCCACACCAGGCACTCAGCATGTGGGTCCTGCCCAGGGAAGACGAGTACCCATAACATTTGCTTTGAAGCCAATGGAGCTTAAGTGTAGTTTTTATAATCAGTGGTGCTTAACACCAGGTACTTGAAAAGTCATCAGACTCAGCACTGGGTGAGCCAGAGGTCATAGGAAACTGATCCCAGACCTTAAAGAAAAAGCATAAACCAACAACCTGGGGTAACTGGGTGATGGGCATTAAGGAGAACACATGATGTGATGAGCACTGGGTGTTACACGAAGCTGATGAATCATTGAACACTACATCAAACACTAATGATGTACTATATGTTGGCTAATTGAACTTAAAACAAAGAAACAAAAAAACCCAAACAACTCTGTTGATAAGCAGAGGTCCCTGGTATGTACAGGTAGGAGATTTATTTACTCATCTGAGAATGTGCCCCAGAGGGGCAAGCATCTTTAGCAAACTTCTCCAAAAACAAAGGAGCTGGTAAGTGCCACTTCCTTCCCCACCCTCATTTAGTTACCAGAACACCTGAAGGACCAGCATGAACCCTTTCCACAGAGCTTGCTAATGCTACGTGAACCACCCCCACATTCTCCAGTGTACCTGCCCTATCCAACATGTCCCATTTGTGCAGGAGACTCTCCAAAGCATCTCCAGAGCGATCTTATCCTTCATGTAGCCCCGGTAGGCATCAGAGCACAACGTCTATCTTAACACCATGCCTCACCTCCATGTATTCCAGGGGACTTACCTCAATCAACACACCCCACCCTTCAGGAGTCCCTCCAAGGTAGTTCCTAATGAATCTCATCCTGCAAACAGTCCCAACAGTGCACCAGTCCACTCCAGAGTGACTCTTACTCCATGGAGAGGAGAAGATAACCACACATACAAGTTCAAATACAGGCCTAGCAGTGGGCTGGGGACAGATGTCTGATCTGCCTTCCAGTCCAGCCCACTAAGGAAAACCTCACTGTGGGTAGCATAAGGGGAAAACCCTGTATTGGGAGGCTATCTCAACCCCAAGAAAGTCTGGGGGCAGCCATCTGGTCTGATTGCAGGCCAGGCACAATAACTACAGCCTCAGGGGACAACATAGGGAGAGTACCCTGCTTTGTTGGTGTGACAGTAGTCCTGACAAGTGAACTGTGAACAGGTATGTGCTCTGACTCAAATACAAACCCAGGCAGTCCCAGAAGGCCCCCTTAACAGCACAGGGGCCATACAAAAAGCAAAGGGGGTGCTGTAGCCAACTGGAATGAAGGCAAATGCATTTTCATCTTGCTTAAGACACACAAAACACACATAAGAGACACCACAGATGCAGCTGGTTTTGGTGAGTAGGGGACATTGCACTGTAGGTCACTACAAGACCTCTTCTTCATAAGGACACTGCTTGCAAGGCCAGGAGACCTAGCTGACTTCCCTACTACATGGAAACATACATAGAGAGTTCGATGTAATAAAGAGAAGGAGAAATATATACCAAGTGAAAGACAGGACATAAAGCAAAAGAGCTAAATGAAATGAAGGCAAACAATATGTGCAATATGTAACAATTTAAATTAATTATCATAAATATATGTGCTGAACTTGAGAAAAGAGTAGAGGATCTCAATGACACCTTCAACAGAAATATAGAAAATGTAAAAAAGAACCAATCAGACATGAAGAACTCAATAACTTAAAAATTCACCATAAGGAAGAAACAGTAGACTAAAGGAAACAGATGCACAGATCAGCAACTCAAAAGATAGAGTATGGGAAAGGAAACAAGGTGAATAGAAAAAAAAAAGGATAATGAGAACTGAGAATTAATTAAGGAAACTCAGTGACAACACCAAGTTTAATAACATTCACATTTATGGACCTCAGTAAAAGAAGAGAGAGAAATGGAAGCAGAAATTTAATTTTAAGAAATATTAGCTGAAAACTTCCCACATCTGGGGAAGGAAATACACATCCATATTCATAAGGCACGAGCCCTTAACAAAATCAAGCCAAGGTGGTCCACACCAAGACACTGAAGAATTACAATGGAAAAAATATTGATAAAAAGATAATTTGAAAAGTAACATGAGATGGGACACCTGGGTGCCTCAGTTAAGGGTCTACCTTTAGCTCACGCCATGATCCCAGGGTTATGGGATGGAGTCCCACATCAGGCTCCTTGCTCAACAGGGAGCTTGCTCTTCCCACTGCCTGTCACTCCCCTGCTAGTGCTCTTGCTCACTCTCTCTGTCTCTCTCTCTCTCTGATGTAAATAAGGAAAATCTTTAAAAGGAATAGTAACAGGAGAATAGAAAACAGTTGCATACAAGGGAATCCCCATAGAACATCAGTTGATTTTTTAGCAGAAACTTTACAGACAAGAAGAAAGTGTCATTAGATATTCAAAATGCTGAAAGAAAAACACCTGAAGCCAATGATATTTAGTATATTGGGCAAAGCTGTCATTTAGAAGAGAAGGGGAGATAAAGAGTTTCCCAGAGAAAATACACTTGGAGGAGTTCATCACCATGAAATCAACACTATAAGAAATGTTAAAAGGAAATCTTGAGTGCATAGAAAAGGCTGTTATCTGGGTTAAGAAGATTAAGAAAGGAAGAAATTTCACAGGCAAATACAAACATAATAAATGTCTAGACTAATCGCTTACAAAACCAATCTTGAGGTTAAAGCAGAAAAGCAGCAAAATCAATTATATCTCTAAAAATCAGTGAAGGGATTCACAACTAAAACTGTGCAAAGGCTGACTCCATATATATAAAGCATTGGGGTACAAGGTATAAAGAATGGGTTCAAATTTAAGTGACTATCAACTTAATAAATGCTGCTATGTGCAGAACATTTAAATGCAAATCTAATGGTAACCACAAATCCAAAACCTGTAATAGATACTCAAAAAATAAAGAGAAAGGAATCCAAGTATATCCCCATCCCCCCCAAAAAAGCCATTGAACTACAAGAAGAGATCAAAAGAACTAATGAAACAGGGAAGAACTAGGAAAAAAAAAACAAAACAAGCAAAACTAGCAAGAAAATGGCAATACGTACACCCTTATCAATAATGACTTAGTAAAACAACCAAACGTTCCAAACAAAAGACATAGATGAGTGAAAGGATAAGAAAACAAGACCTATGTATATATTGCCTCCAAGAGACTCAGTTCAGCCCTAAAGATTCATGCAGATTGAAAGCAAAGGGATGGAGAAATATTTATCATACAAATGGACATGAGAAGAATACCAGGGTAGCAATACTTAGACAAAATAGTCTTTAAAACTAAGACTGTAGGGACGACTGGGTGGCTCAATTGGTTGAGCGGCTGCCTTCAGCTCGGGTCATGATCCCGGCGTCCTGGGATCGAGTCCCACGTCGGGCTCCTTGCTCGGCGGGGAGCCTGCTTCTCCCTCTGCCTCTGCCTGCCTCTCTGTCTGCCTGTGCTCACTCTCTCTCTCTAATAAATAAATAAAATCTAAAAAAACAAAAAACAAAAAAACAACAACTAAGACTGTAGCAAAAGACAAAAAAGGACACACATAATCATAAAGAAAAGAGTCCAACAAGAAGATATAATAATCATAGATAATTTGTGTGCACCCAACATGGGAGCACCCAGATATATAACCCAAGGATCAACACACATGCAAGGAATAATCATAAGGAATACGATAGTAGGGGACTTGAACACCCTTCTGACATCAATGGCTAGATCATCTAAACAGAAAATCAAAAAGGAAACAGTGGCTTTGAATGACTCACTGAACCAGATAGATGTAACAGATATATTCAGAAGATGGCATCTTAAACAGCAGAATGCACTTTCTTTCCAAGCTTACATAAAAAAATTTATGGAGAGGAATGAGAATGAAAACACAATGATCCAAAATCTTTGTGATGAAGCAAAAGCTATTCCAAGAGGGAAAATTGTAGCAATACAATTCTGTCAAGACGCAGCCCCCCCCCACCCCTCCTCGCCAAACCAACCTAACCTTACACCTAGAGGAGTTGGAAAAAGAATAAGAAACAAAACCCAACACTAGACAAGGGAGGGAATAATGTGGATTAAAGTGGATTAAACATAATTGAAACAATAAATGAATAAATAAATAAATAACCCTAATGATAGAAAAGATCAATGAAACATGGAAGTAGCTCTTTGAAAATATCCACAAAATTGATTAATTAAAAAAAATTTAAAAGCCTTAAAAAAACCTTAAAAGAGTCCTAAAATCCTAAAATTGGAATCAGAAAATACTTTGAGATTTTTTTTAATTTTATTTATTTATTTATTTTTTAATTATTTGTCAGATAGAGAGAGAGCACAGGAGCAAGCACAGGCAGACAGAGTGGCAGGCAGAGGGAGAAGCAGGCTCACTGCCGAGCAAGGAGCCCGATGTGGGACTCGATCCCAGGACGCTGGGATCATGACCTGAGCCGAAGGCAGCCACTTAACCAACTGAGCCACCCAGGCGTCCCCAGAAAATACTTTGAATATTCATAGCAAACTTGAAAAAAAAGAGAACAGAGCTGGAGATATCATAATTCCACATTTCAAGATGTACTAGAAAGTGTCATAATCAAAACAATATGGTATGGGTATAAAAATAGACACAGTGTAACTGGAACAGAATAGAGGACCCAGAAATAAACTCACAATTATATGTTCTATGAATCTATGCAATGGGAAAAAGACATTCTATCAACAAATGGAGCTGGGAAAACTGGAAAACTACATGCAAAACAATGAAACTGGACCAATTTATGACATCATATGTAAAAGTAAACTCAAATGCATTAAAGACCTAAATGTGAGACCTAAAACAATAAAAATCCTAGGAGAGAACACAAGAAGTGTCCGACTTTAGCTATAGCAACATTTTTCGAGGCAGGGGAAACTAAAACAAAAATAAACTATTGGGACCATATTAAAAAAAAAGGTTTGTACAGTGAAGGAAATCATCAACTAATCAAACAGACAATCTACTGAATAGATGATATTTGGTAATGATCTATCCAACGAGGGGTTAATATTCTGATGAAACTCAACACCAAAAATCCCCAGATAATCCAATTTCAAAAATAAGCAGAAGGCATGAATAGCCATTTCTCCAAAGAAGATGTACAGATGGCCAAGAGACACATGAAAAGATGCTTAACATCACTGACCATCAGGAAATGCAAACTAAAGCCCAATGAGCCCAAACTAAAGCCCAATCACCTCACACTTTTCAGAGGGACTGAAATAAACAAATGTGCACACACACACACACACACGGAATAGGTGCTGCTGAGGATGTGGAGGAAAGGAACGTTCCCACGTTGTTGATGGGAATACAAACTGGTGCAGCGAATCTGGAAAACAGTATGGAGTTTCCTCAAAACCTTAAAGAGAGCTGTCCTGGGATCCAGCAATTGCACTACTAGGTAATTATATAAAGGATAGAAATATACAGTTTTGAAGGGGTACTTGCACCCTGATGTTTACAGGAGCATTATCTATGATAGCCAAATTGTGGAAAGAGCCCAAATGTCCATCCATGGAAGAATGGATAAACAAGAATGTGATCTATACTAGAATATTATTCAGCCATGAAAAAGAATGAAAGCTTGCCCTGTGCAACTACTTGGAATGAGCTAGAGGGCATTGTGCTAAGCAAAATAAGTGAGTCAGAGAAAGAAAATTGCCATAGAATCTCACTCAAATGTGGAAATTAAGAAATCAAACAAATGATCCCAGGGGGATTAAAAAAAGGGGAGACAAGCCAAGAAATAGACTGTTAGCTACCGAGAAGAAAGTGATAGTTACCAGAGGGGAAGTAGGTGGGAGGGTATGTGAAATAGATGTTGGGGAATGAGTGCACTCATCATGATGAGCACTGAGTCATGGTTAGACGTGTTGAATCACTGTTTGTACCCCTGAAACTAATATAACACTGCATGTTAACTATACTGGAATTTTTAAAAAATTAAAAATAAACAAACAAAATCTTAAAATCAGTTTTGTTATACCAACAATAATCTTAGATTAATTTGTTTTATGCTTTTTATTTCTATAAATGTTAGGTCTTATTTTTCAAAGATTTTGTTTATTCATTCGACAGAGATCACAAGTAGGCAGAGAGGCAGGCAGAGAGAGAGAGAGGAGGAAGCAGGCTCTTCGATGCGGGACTCGATCTCAGGACCCTGAGATCATGACCTGAGCCGAAGGCAGAGGCTTAACCCACTGAGCCACCCAGGCGCCCAGGTCTTATTTTTTAATTACACAGTTATATAGCTTTTAAAAATTTGCATGTTTCAATGTAAGATAAGTTGCATTGAGTAAAATCTAGCCCTTACACAGTCTTTCCACACAGTAACATTAATTCCCCTACAGATAACTGAATCTTATTACTGAAGTTGTCTTTTGTTTAATTGAAGAACATGGCAAATATTTATTCATATTTTGCACTGTCTTAGATCATCACTAACATGATATACGGACTTACTTCTTGAACTGAACAATATATCCTGGAGATGAGAGCATGGCAGTGTACAGGATATTATTCCTTTCCACAGTTGTCCAATCATCTATTTTGTGGCTGTAACATTTCCCGCTGAAGAACATTGGATTTTTGTGTTTTACCATTTCAATTAGTGCTGTGATTAGTAATTTATTTTTACTTTTTTAAAGCTTTTTTTATTTAAACATATAATGTAACCCCACCCCCCTCTCCCAACTGCTCTCCCCGCCACCCCCCTCAGTTTGTTTTATGACATTAAGAGTCTCTTTTGGTTT
>RCUC01065246.1:0-16231 GCA_003697995.1 Taxidea taxus jeffersonii
CCCCCCCCCCGCCCCCCGCAACAACCCCGTCCGCGCACGCGCGCGTGCGCGGCCGTGCGCGCGCCCCCAGGAGCAGACGGGCGCACGCACCCTGGTCAGGACTAGCGTGCACCCTGCAGCCGAGCTGAGCCGCCCCCAGTGGTGGAGGGAGACCTGGTGGAGGCCAGCTGCGCTGGGTCTGCGGGCCGAGGAGGAGGAAGAGGAGGTCGGGGTCGGCTAGAGGCCCACGGGCTGCACGGGGAATCGCGGCGTCGGAAGGGCTGTGGGTGAGGGATGCCCCGGCAGGGTGGTGGCTGGTAGGAGAGGGCAGCGCAGAGGGTGGGGTCGGGGCAGGGGGTGGTAGGTGGCCAAGAGGCCCTGGACGTTGTGGGGGACGGAGGAGGGCGGGAGGGTGTGTCCGTTGCTGGCCTCCTTCTCTCACCAGCGGTGCCCTGATGGAGCCCTCTGTGCATTAGTTACCCTAGGTCAGTCTCCTTCACCCACCTACCAGCTCCTTGTGGGAGTTTTGTAAGTGTTTGTCACCAATGCATCCCAGTAAGGAGGTCCTCAACAGATATTTGTTGAATGGACAGGGCAGGAGGAGTGCAGGCAAATGTGGGGAGGGAGGGCTCAGGCGGTGGGAGGGGGCGAGCAAGCAGCAGGATGGCTTGTTGGGTGTCAGACCTTATGGGTGTGCCATAAGGTGGGGTTGTGTGGGATGGCTGGAGCAGGCTCACGTCCTCCTTCTTGCTCCTAAGACTGCACCCAAACCAGTCCCAGTCCCACGTGTTGGGCCGTGTCCATGCCTGCCAGGGACCACTGGCTCCTACTAGGAACCATGGGCCAGGTGCTGGGGGGCGGGGGATGGGTTGCTACTTTAGGTGAGTGCCAGTGGGCCGCACTTCTAAGCCAGGTGGGAATGAGGTAGACAGACTGCACACACCTACCCTGTGGCGTTGAACTCTGCTCTGTATCACTGGACTTGGACCTAAGCTGCAGGAGGAGGGATTTAAATTAGACCCAAAGACTGTTGGTTCTAAGGATTCCGTGGTTCAAGATCAGATGACTGGGGACTTTCCGAAGGTCAGGAGAGCTCCATACTGTGCACTGGGTCAACTGAGGGACTCTCCATTTGGGGAAGGGGGTTGCTGACTCAAGCAGCGTGATCACAAAGACTCTGCAGGAGCGGGACCCTCAGCCTTGGCTCCCAGGACAGTTGGGGGATGGGAGGCAGCCCCAGCAGCTGCCATCTCCCTCTCATCTGTCCACACATCTGCGGACCTTGTTTGCCTTCAGAGGCCTGGCTCCACCCCATCCCCTCAGCCTGAGCCTGCTGCACCCATGAAGGAGAAAGCTTAGCTCTCCTTAAGCCCCACTCCCACCTCCTCATAGGAGAAAGCTTTGGGTCTGCAGTCTGCACTTCTGCAAGGCGAGGGCGGTGGCGTGTGTGCGTGCGTGCCCATGTGTGGCCGCCTCCTTCTTGTGCTCTCTCTAAGCACTTCTGTGTGTCTCCGCTTCTGCCTTCCTCCTCAGCACCTCTGGGTTTCTCTTTGTGTCTTTTTCTCTCTGGCTGTCTTTTTGTGCTTTTCTGGGCTTCTTTTCATCTTGGTGTTTTTTGCTCACTGTATTGTCATCGCCGTTTTCATGCTGGCTCTCTCCTACCAGACCATGAGCTCGGTGGGGGCAAAGATGGTCTTTTATCTCCCTATGCTTACGCGTAGTAGGCACCTCATACATTTCTGTGGAATAAGTAGGGGGGTATTGGACTCTGCCCAAGAATCCTTTTGTGTATGCTTGTCCCCTTCTGCGTCTCTGCGCATCGCTGCAAAGCTAGTTTTGTGGCTCTGTTTCTCAGGCCTATGTGTATTCCTTGGGGGGTATTTCCCCTCTCCTGGTCCTTGTCTTCAGATCTGCTGGTATGCCTAAGTGTCTCTCTGCCCCATGCCTGCTGGTCGCTGACATGGAGCCCAAAGAGTGCCTTGTGCAGAGCAGGTGTCCTCCCTGGGCGTTCCCATTGGTGAACTGGACTTCCAAGTCTGCCCCTCTCTCCACCTGAGTGAGCTTCTTTCAGACTCTTTATCACAAGAAGCTGTGACCACCTGAAACTGCTCACCTCCCTCTCAGCCATGGATGGGGCGAGCTGGGCTCCTCTCTATCTCCTCTCACCATGACCCCAATCACAGCACCTGCCCTTCTCTAATTGGCCCATGTCAGCTGAAGGGGGGAAGGGAAGGCTGATGTCCAGGGAGGAAATCCCATTAGGGGAGCCAGAGCCAAGTTATTAGTGGTTAAGATGTAATTGGAGTTAGTGAATAATCTCATTCGATTCATCCCATATTTATGGCGCACCCAGCTGTGTGACCTTGGGCAAGGTGCTTCACCTCTCTGATGAAATAAGACCTCAGTGTTTGCCAAGGACCTCTGGATTTCTGGCATTCTGAATCCCTGAAGCTGGAAGGAATCTGTCTCCCCTGAACTCTGGTAACTTGCTGCTGTCCCTCTCTTGGAACAGACTCCAGCCTTGTCTCTGAATGATTTGTGCGGTTGCCCGAGTTCCCCTCCAAAACTCTGCACTTCTCTGCACTCCTTATCCAGCACAGTTAAGTGCCTTGCACCCAGTGGGTGGTTTATTAGTGTTCTGAGTGAGTGACCAAATGATTGCATGAGAAGCACTGTGATTAATGACAAAGAAATAGAATTCTAAGACCCTGCACTTAAGCAGCTCACAGTTGGGTGATGGGGAGGGGGGAGAGGACCCTGCCCCATGCTAGCTTTGTGAACTGAACTGAATTCCGCAGCTTCTTTGTGCCTCTGTTTCTTCATTAATAATAGACAAGTAATAATGGCTACCATACGAAGGTTTTATGAGGGTTAGACGAGCTCGTGTGTATAGTTAACTCCCTGATGCAGTGGTTGGCACTTAGTACATGCATGTTCTTGCTCTTTTCCTAAGTGGAGAAGGGACACTAACTCCACAGATATCAGTAGGAGAGAAATCAGTGCTGGGTGGGTTTTTGGATGGAGGCTGGGTGGCGGCAGGTGGGAGGGGGATTCCACACACACACACACACACCCCACCCCGCCAACAAATTGATTTAGAATCTCCAGGCTTGGGTTCAGAATTCAGTATTTTTTAAAGTTGCCCAAGGGATGCCTGGGTGGCTCAGTCGGTTAAGCTGCTGCCTCTGCCTCAGGTCATGATCCCAGGGTCCTGGGAATGAGTCCTACGTTGGGCTCCTTGCTCGGCGGGGAGCCTGCTTCCCTTTCCAGATCTGCCTGCCACTCTGCAGGCATATAAATAAATAAAATCTTTAAAAAAAAAGTTGCCCCAAATGATTCTGATGTGGACTATTTGGGATACCCTGGCCTAGGACATGACCAAGGTTATATATATTTAATGTACATTAGAAAATAACTGTTACCTGCTTTTAAGATATAAACACTAAACCTTATCATCTAAACATTGTTTATAAGCTTTGCGCAGTGGCAGTATCGTAGCCAATGAGGTTTATCCGAGGTGCGATTATTGCTAATTGAACATTGTTTATAAAAAGGTACGTGCACACCCTGAGTTCACTCCCATGGCTCCTCAGCTACACTGGGGGTCATTTTCAGGGTAACACTGGGGTCAGGGTAAGGAAGAATGAGTATTGAAGTGAGGATCGGTATTGGAACTAGAGGAAGAGTTTAGTCTGGGTCACAGACATGAAGAGGGTGATGGGGAAGACGAGAAGGCTGGAGGTTCTCAGCAGAGGTGTAGACCTTGGAGCAAGTTACTAGCCCCCACCTCCTAGAGCCCCCAGAGAGCATCTCCCAAGCACCCCCTCTCCAGCCTTGGGAAGGGACACAGGAGCTGGAGAAAGCAGCTTTATCCCCCACAACATGGCTGGGCAAAGGTAGGATGAATAACTTAAAAAAAAAAAAAGTGAGTGAAAGCTTCTTTGTGGAGATTTGAGATGTTCTTGTTTTGGGCATTGCTGGTTTACTGTGTCTGTTACACTTGTCATTACAAAGCTTTGCTTCTTCTACTCAGAGTGATCAGTACATAATGGGTCCCTACCGTGTGCTAACTTGATCTGTAAGGTACAGATCATTATTGTTTCCATTAAACAGATAGGGACCAAGGCTCAGAGACACTGACCTACTTGAGTTTCTATACCTAACAAGAGGTAGAGCTGAGAGGTGACCCCAGATCTTCTGACCGCAAGGCCTGTGGTTTTGCTTCATGCCTTCCTGGAAAGGGCCCAAGCCAAGGGATCAGGGAATTCTCTCTAGGTGGGCTAAGCTCTAGCAGGGATACAACTGGCTGAGTCTAGATCACTGCCTTGCTTCCCTTCACTGACCAATGGCTTTGGCTGGTGGAACCTGGGGAGAGAGGACCCACTCTTGGGCCAACCCCATTCCTCTTCTGGGCCCTCATACCCCCATCCTTCTCCTGAGTAGCCCCTTTTCAAGTGTATGCCTGGTGCCCACAAAAGATCTCTCCCCTACTCTCTTCCCCTGTCCTGTTCCATTTGACTTCATTCATTCATTCATTCATTCATCCATCTCTCCACCCACAAAATCGCTCAGTAAACATTCAGCCAGCTTGACTAGGCTCTGTGCTGGCATGGGCAATCAGGACTAGGGAAGACCTGGCCCCGGCCCTGGCCCTTTAGGCACTCTTAAGCAAGAGAGGGCAGTGAATTCAATGCCAATACACTGGAGTTGGCACCCTGCAGGAGACACAAGGGCAGAGGAGGAGGAAGCAGCTTCCAGCGAGGCCCTATGAAAATTGGTCTTTTCATGTTGCACTGGACAAGGATCCAGCTGGAATGGCTAGAAGTGGCCACAGTGTGGCACTTGGGGGACACAGGCTGTCTGGATTTCCTTGAGGATGCCATCTGGTCAGTGGCCTGGACCGCTGGCCGTCCCAGGTTGCAGGGACCCCACTCCCCCAGTCTATCCCTAGTGCCTTTCAGAAGGGTTCTTTTTGGGCCCCTCGAAATGATCTGTCCTTTGAGAAGGGCTTCTTCTCCTTGTAGGCTGTGTTCTTCCCTAGAATTCTGTTCTTCCAGTGTATATGCAGATGTGTGTGTGTGAGAGAGAGAGAGGGAGAGCAGGAGGGAGAGAGAGAGCATCTTCCATATGCCATCTCTGCTTCTCTCCATCACTGGTCTTAGGCAGTCGATGGAGAGAGCTGGAGCCCCCGTTCTAGGCAGAGAGCCCATCCCTGCCCTGTGCAGGAGCACAATGGCCCAGTCGCAACAGTAGATGCTTCCTCCATTAGGAAGCTTGCAGCCCCGTGGGGAAGGGAAGCTGTGCTCATTTTGTTTGACTTGAGGGCTCCCCTCAGAGCCTAGAAGGAGCCAGGGGGAGGTGAGGCAAGGAGTGGTGGAGGAATAAAGAAAGGCCTTGACTGTGGGAAGACCTAGGGAGGAAGCATGGGATAAAAGGCCATTGGCAGTCACCTCCCAGGAAGACAAGGACCAGGGACCTTTGGCAAGAGAAGGACTCCCCCCCACCACCACCACCAATGGCTGCATCTCCAGTGCAAAGGTTGGCTGAACCAAACCAGGTCTAGGCTGTTTCTCCGGTGGGGGCAGCATGGGTGTGGGAGGAGTTCTGAGGTCTCAAGGCTGAGGGGTTAAGCCAGCAGCAGAAAAGTTTGTGGTGTCAGCCCTTTCCTATCAGCCTCTCCCTCATCCTGCACCGTCCCCCCAACCAGCCCCCACCCCAATCCTCCTCCTGTCCTACTCCTCCTCCCTTTTCCATTTGGAAGAAGGAGGCTTGCTGTCTTTGTATTTTAACTGTAGCAAAAAGATTAAATTGTTTACGAGCGGGAGCCTCGGCTGGCTGGATGAGCCCGGAAGAGACAAAGATAGACATTCTAATTCTCCCCTGTTCTCCGGGCCTCCGTCCCCCTGGCTGCTGCTAATTCTTTTATCTGCCCCCAACACTCCAGGCATTATGTGCATTCATAAAAAAGGGGGGGCGAGTGGAGAGAGCCCTCGCCGAAGCCAGCAAAATTACTGTTCTCTGCGCGGATTCTCCGATAGCAATCTCTTGAATGCTGATTACTTTTCCCCCCCTTTCCCGTGCCCCCTCCCCCCTTCCCCAGCACCCAACATAAGTTGGTCTTTAACCCTTTATCTTTAGCAAGCAGAAAGACACGGAAAACATCTCACTCAGTGGGTGGAAAAAAAAAAAGCAAGAAGTGGGGGGGAGGGAGAGGGAAAAAAAAAAAACCCAGCACGGAGAAGAATTACTGTTATCTCCCCACCAGAAGAGGAACAGCAGAGATAAGGGAGGCCTGAAGAATTAGAAGAAACGTAGCATTGGGGGCTCTAAATTCACGCTGAAGCTGGTTGTATTTGTCTGTCACAGGGGTTCATAATTTTCCGAGGTTGTTTTGATAGACTTATTGTGCGGACTGCATAGAAAACTCATCAGCATTTGTTGCCTCTGAGCATTATTGTCAGAGGTAACTGCGTGTCTATAGACTGGGGGAGATAATGGCTGAAGTAGAAAGCAGATAAAGCCTGAGCCCTTCTCATTAAGGACTATCTCTGCCTCCACAGACCGACTGGGATTGAGTGACTGGGGCGGCAGCTCAGGGCATACATTATGCCAGCCCAAGCGAAAGGCGGCGGCAGGACCGCCGGCAGCCTGGGGTGCGCAGCCCCAGAGGGGCTCTGTCCCCAGGGCCCCAGCCTCCCAGGCACTCGGAGGGCGCCCTAGGGGGTGGCCCTGGGCTCCCCGAGCTGTAGGGGTTTGTGGTACCACAGTGTGTGTGTGTGTGTGTGTGTGTGTGTGTGTGTGTGTACACACGTGTTGGTGGGGGGTTGGGGGAGGGTGGAGCAGTGCTGTGGTTCAGATGAGGTCCAGAGAAGGGAACCTGTGCGCTTGAGGCCTCCCCGGGAGGAAGGGCAGAGCAGTTCTGATTCTGGCAGCTTCTACCTTGGTCTATGCCTCACACAGAGAGTCTGTGAGAGGCAAGCTTCCCATCACCCAGACCACTGTCCATGCTGTGGGGGGGTGCTTATACTCTCTTAGCACCTAGGACCTGTGGGCTTCTCTCTCTCCTCTTCTCCCTGCCTCTAGCACATTCTTTTGGAGTGCCCACGAGGAGTCAGGGGCTGTGGAATGATGCTGGTGTGTTTTGTGTGTAAACCCACTGGCCATCTTCTTCCCTCATCTCCCACAGAACTGCCCTCCTTCTACCTCCCTTTTCCCCAAAAAAGCCAGTGAAGGGGAGCAGACACATCTAGGCAGAGAGGCTCACGTATATCCTTAAGCCAAGTCCTAAAGCCAGGCTGGGATCAAGCCATCTACTGAGAGCGGAGGCTGGGGTCAGCGGAAGAGGGCTCTGTGTAGCCTGGGATGGCGGGTGGGGAGCTCTCTCTCTGGCCCTTCTCCCATCTGTGAAATTGTGGATAATAATGTTGCCCGCCTCATGAGGTGGTTGTAAGGACTGATGAGAATACTTATTTAAGAAAGTTTGTTAGCACAATGTCTAGATATATTCAGTGCTCAGTAAACATGATATTACCTTCACAGTTGCTGTCCCTTTGTGTCTCTCAGGCCCAGGGCTTCCTCCGGCATCTGGCCAAGCCTCAGGGAGCTCTGAGGGGAGGTATCTTGGCTGTAAGCAAATGCTTTATCCTTGTCTCCTGCTCCCAAAAAGGTGAGGCCCTGGTGTTTCCTGAGCCCACTCTCCTCAGTTGGCTGATGAGAAGCAGGCCCAGAGAAGGAACAGACTGGCCCAGGGCACACAGCCAGGTCCCAGGCAAAGCTGAACAAAGGACAGCAGTTCACAGCTCCTGGGGAGTGGCTTCTGTTTCTGCCTGGGAGGCTGGCCAGGGAGGAGAGAGCCCTGGTGCTTGTACCTACGGGGGGCAGAGAGGACACAGGCCTTGGCCCTGGCCCCAGGGGCCCTGAACCCATAGCTGAGGCCATTTGGGTCTGCAGCTTGTGTGCAATGATGTGGGCCTGGCCCAGGAATGTGAACACTTTTAGCAGTTGATTGATCTGAGTTTGGTTGGCTCAGGCCAGCTGGGAAGGGTCAACAACACAGGGATTTAGTGATGGGGGCAGGGGGAGGATGCTGTCAGGTCAGGAGGAGGGGTCCCAGGTGGGGTATACTCACGGGGGAATATGGTCACCTCAGGGGCGCTGGTCACAGAGTCTGCAGTGTGGACAATGGGAAACCACCAGACATGGCTTTTCCTGGTATAATGGAGCCCCAGCATTGCCCCACTCACCCCTCCTGGGCACTTGGTCAGAGTCAGGAATGGGGCAGAGGGTAGGTTAAGGGACTCAGCATCTGTTGAGCACTCCATACATGCCACATGTCCTACCTGTCCTCTGTCATTCTTACTAGCTTTGGGCCTCCTTAACGCCCTAAGAGGAGGGCATCATCACCCCCAGTTTACAGTGAGAAAACCAAGACCCAGAGAGGCATAGAGCAGGCTTAAATCTGTTTCTTAAATCAGAACCAGAACTTGAACCTGGGACTCCCTGACTCCAGAGTCAGGATTTATCACTCTCTACCCACCCCATTTCTTCCTTCTAGGGCCAGTGGGTTCACAGACCCTTCCATCCTCCCTTCCCTCCTTCTTCCTTCTGTTAGACAACACTTGCCAAGCTCCCATCACTCTTGAGGCATGCTGTTGGGTAGATAATACGCTGCCTGGCACTCTAGGACTAGCGGGGAAGATTGCCAGTGTCAGTTAGGAGAGGGAGCCAACATTGTCAGAGTAGGGAAAGGGGTGTCCAGGGGACAACTGAATCAAGCCTTCAAGATCAGAAGGCAGACAAGGTGGTAGGAGCATTTCAAGCAGAGGAAACAGCCTATACTAAGACCTGGAGGCAATGAGGAGTATTGAATGGATGTTGAGCTTGAGCCGGGAGCTGGGTGTGGGCGGTGGGCAGGCTGGGCTGGGCCTTAAATGTCAGGAGAAGGGGACGGGGCCTTATGCAGTGCATCGCTGGGAGTCCCCATAGGTTCCAAATAGCTTGAAACTCTCACCACCTGGAAAGTCAGGCTCTACCATAGACCCCTACCCTCGTCAACCATGCTCTCCTCAACTATCACCAGTTCAATGAAAGACTGTGACAGCAGAATTTGGCAGGAGGGACAGAATGCCTAGCAGAAAGAACATAGACTCTGGAATGCCTGGGTCTCACCGACACAGATTCAGACCTCCACCTCAAGCTGCGAGGCCTTGGGAGCCAGGAGTGTAATCTCCCTGGGCTCAGTTTTCTAATCTATAAAGTGGGGACAACATCAACGTCACAGAAGTCCTGCGAGAATTACCTGAGGATGGCATAACAGGCCTGGCATGTGGCAGCCTTGGAACACCAGCCATTTCTCCCTCTCTCTCCCCCAGCCCCACATGCTGCTAGCATTCTGGCCGGGCCCTTCTCAGGGGAGCTCACACTACAGGGCTCCCCCTCCTTGAGTCCCCAGGAAGCTCTATGGTGTGGATCACTCATTGTTTCCCTATGTCCAAGCACTCCTACTGCCCTTTCTTGCTTTTGCTGGCAATGACATCCTGGTATCCATCCCAGCCTGCCCTCCTTGGCAGGACACCCAGCATTTTAAAAATAATTTTATTTTATTTAAATTCAATTAATTAACGTATAGTATATCATTAGTTTCAGAGGTAAGGGTCAGTGATTCATCAGTTACATGTAATACCCAGTGCTGATTTTATCACGTGCCCTCCTCCGTGCCCACCACCTGCTTACCCCATCCCCCAGGACACCTGGCGTTTGCACCCCGTCCCTGCTCCCCAGCACAAATACCTGTCAGCCCAGCTCTGCTGTGGCCGACATCCCGGGACATAGCTTCACCTGCCTGGACCTATGGTCTGCTCCCTCGACCCTCCTGCCTCTCCAGACCAGACCGTCCCTTGTCCACATTTCAGTTTTGCTCCATGTGACAGAGCTAGCTTCTGGGCGGTCCTGGCGCCTGGGACACCTTAGAGGAATCCTGCAGTTTAGATAGGGTGGAGGGGTAGATTTAGGCCATCCTGGTGGCCACTGGGCTCTGAATGAGGCAAATGGGTGGGGCAATTCAACCCAGAGGAGAGAATTCTAGCAAAGAATCAGGAGACCTGATGGAAACCCCCCGCCCCCCAACTGGCTGTGTGTCTGTGTTAAATCACCGGCTCTCTCTGGGACTCAGATTATTAACCTGTAATTGGAGATGATCCATCTCTAAAGCCTGGTCTGGCTCTAAGGGTCTGGGATTCTAGTGGGGAAAGAGGCCAGAGGCCACAGCAAACGTCGCAAGCCCCTTCCTCTGGGGCAGCGCAGAGGGCAGCAGGGAAGCCCCCAGCGCCCCCAGCTCAGCCAGCCCCCGCTGGCTCCGGAGACCCGCTCCCTCTGGGGGATTTACAATGGGCTGAATTCATTTGCATGACAAAATTGGCTCGGGTATCCAAGTGTTGCAGGAAGACAAGTGTAACATTACGCAGAACAAGCAGCCGGGAGGAAGGTTACCGCTGCCTACAAAGAGGGAACAAGGCACCCGCCCACCCGCTGCTTCTGCCAACCTTTCATCCGCTGGCAGAGTGAGGGGCTGCCCCTGGGCGGTGTCAGGGGCGGGAGTGGGGGAGGGGAGGAGATGGCACCTGCCCAAGGAGCCCTGTGGGGGTACTCCTGCTTCCAGTGTCCTCCCACCATTAGGGTGAGGAGGTTTCTTTGCTATTTCTAAATGCCTACACCCTTTCATTGGTTGCTGGGTTAGTTCCCCACTCTCAGGACTTGATAACCTAAACATTTTCTTAACCATTATCCATGCCATCATCCACCCATCCACTCCCTCGTACATCAGTTCTCTCACTCATCCACACATCCATCATCTACCCATCCGCCTACCCACCCACTCATCCATCCAGCCATCCATGCATCCACTCTTACCACTCATCCATCCATCCTTGCACATGCCCACCCACCCCTACCCATTCGCCCTACACTTACCCATCTACCAATCTGTCTGCCCACTCCTGTGTACCTATCCACTCTTCGTTTCATTTACCTGCCAATTCATCCTTCCATCAATCCATCCATCCATCCATCCACTCATCAATTCACTCATCCACCCACCTATCTACCCACCCATCCAGCCATCCATCCTAGCATCGATTCATCCATCCATCCATCCATCCACTCATCAGTTTACTCATCCACCCATCCATCTACCTACCTATCCATCCATCCATCCGTCCGTCCATCCATCCTTCCGTCTGTCCATCTATCCATCCTTCCACTTATTATTTATTTATCCTTCCACATGCCCACCCATCCCCACCCATTCAGCCACCATCATACACTCATCCCTCTACCCATCTGTCTGCCCATCCATCCACTAATCCATTCATTAACTCACCTATCCTTCCTTCCGTGTCTCTAACAAAAACAGATATTGGACACTTTTTATGTGCCAGGTAAAGCTCCAGACATTTCTCTGTGCCTCAGGTTCCTCCCCGATAAAATAGGGATAATAATAGCATCTACCTCACAGGGTTGATCCTGGCCCAGAGTAAGTGCTATGTAAGTGTTTTCTACTATTAATCTCATTAGGCACTGGAGATCTAAAGGTAAACAAAATATAGTTGCTGCCCCAGAAAAAAATCAGTCTCTCATGGGGACAGGAGATACCAGAAAATTGGTGTTACAGTCCTGTGTGGGATGTGCTCTATCATAGGGACGTATAAGGGACTGTGGCGGGTCAGAGCTGTGACATCTTGTCTCATCTGTGACTCTGCTTTCGAGGTAGATTGGGACAGGAGGTATTGTCATCAGTCTCCCTGTGTGACAAGCAAAGAAACTGAGTCTTACGAAGGTCAAAGGATTGCCCACGATCCCACTCCCGCAGAGCCACCAGGATTGAATGCTATGTCTTCTGATTTGGGGACACCCCAGCGGCCTGGGCCATGCTCTCCCTGTCCCCTTTAAGCAGCCAGATGAATCTCCTCCAAAGATGACCCCTAGTGCATGAGCAGCACCTCGGGGTACAGATCCCAGAGGAATAGAATGGCTGAGCACTGAGGTACCACCCAGAGCCCCCCGCCCATTCTGAGCCCCTCACATACAGTAAAGAAGGACAGTGGCCAGATGAGATGGGTCAGCTCAGGAGACCGGGATGGCGGAGGGGAAGGTGGACATCTGTTTGGTCTTTGGAATTGAGGCCTGAGCCGTGAGTTGCTGGCTATGCTGTGGGAGGTGATCCCAATGGTACAAGAAGATCAACCCATGAAAGCCCAGGAGATCAACCCATGAAAGCCCAGGGCAGCCTGGTTTGATCATTTGTCATTATAACACTCAGACCCTAACAAGCAGAACTGCCCCTGGCCAGGTGGTCATTTCCTTCTCCCAAAATGTCTGAAAATACCGGAGAAAGCAGAGTATGGTAGAAGGAGGGTGGATTTTGGAGTGTTTCAGACCTGGGTTCGAATCCAATGTCACCTAATGCTATCTGTATGGTCTCAGACAAGTGACTGAGCTTCTCTGAGGCTGGTGTGAAAAACGAGAGTACTGCATCTCCATCCTGATATTCTGGGACAATTAAGTCATAATCGCCAATACTTGTAATGCGCTTACTATATCTTTCTTGCAACAAACTCATACGATGGTCTTCTAATTTTTTAAAATCCAGTTTTTATTTTGGGGTAATTTTATACTTACAGGAACATTGCAAAGATAGTACAGAGAGTTCCTGCCGACCCTCCCCCATTCCAGAAACACTGGGCTGGTCCTGGGCTCTAAGCTCTCTCACAAAATGGCGCCTGTGAAGGCTGGTTCCCAGCCTCAGCATCCGCATCCTCTTTCATTCAGGGTCACAGCCAGGAGCCAGTGGGGATGCAACTCTTGGAGAGTGCTATATACAGAGTGAAGACTGAGGGAGCAGTCCTGGGTGGTGACGGTTCTGTCCAGCCTGTATGCCTTGTCAGCGCTTACCAGCAGTGTGTACCAGCAGGCACACAGTAGGTGCTCAATAAGAATTTTGTTAAATAAACCACAAATGAGTGACTGAAATACAGGGCATTCGGCTTTATGTCGAAGACTGAATTCAGGCACTTCTAGGAGCTTTTCCAAATCGCAAACTCGAGAATTCTAAAATGAGAGGTCTCCTCTCTGGCCAGGCTCCCTTTTCCCTTGAGAAATGCCAATTACCTGTCTGTGTCTTGCATATAGTAGGTGCTCAGTGGAGGATACCCATGCTGATATCTCTATGCACATTTTCCCTCGGTCTCAATTTCATCTCCACTATGTCAATTTCGTTTTACCTTATTGTGGATTTCTTGTAAGCTGCCTCAGATCCTTGTTCGGAGTGTGTGTGTGTGTGTGTGTGTGTGTGTGTGTGTGTGTTGGCTGTAGTACATAAAGGACCCCGTGAGTCAATCACGGATGGTAATGATGGTCGCATGTATTGTAGGCAAAGTTGGTGGGAGTTCCCCTGCCTCAAGATTCTTGGGGCTCCTCCCCTTGAAGGTCCTTTTTGGTCTGTGTGATTACTTGGTCTACACACATGTTAGGCACCACTGTGTGCCAGCCCCATCCTGGAGACGCTCTGCTCTCGGCAGCTCTGTGCCTGGTGGAGTGGTCAGCAGAGGCCACAGCCAGTGACATCAGGTGTGGTAAGAGTCTCTTGGGACCTGACCTGGGGAGCTCCAGAGGCAGACACCCCCCCACAATCAAGCTGGGGCTCAGTTTGGAACATCCTACCCACTTCTCTCCTTTGAAGTCCGTTTCATCCTTTAAGGCAAACCCTGGTCTCCTTCTGACTGTCCCTCATCTTCTTCTTGTCCTTGGGCAGCCCCAGGCTCCCCACCCCCCTCCAGTGTCCTGTCAGCCTAAATCAGGCGCCCTCAGGCCTCCCTGAGGGTAAGTCCGGCTCCTCCCCCAACAAGACTGCAAGACTCCGTGAACAGGAACAGGGCTCCATTTTGGGCTTCTTGCCAGTGCCCAGCATAATCCCCAGCATGTGGGAAGCACACAGATGATGTCCTGCTCTCTCCAGCACATAGCGCTTGGGGGCACAGCTGGACTCAGCCTCCACTGGCCAGCAGCCGGCACTGGTCTCAGGTTACTGGTTACGGGGTGCGAACTCCAAGTGGCTGGGCCCAGGAGGATAGGCTGGAGCTGGGAGGGTCAGATCTCGGGACGCTACTGGTCTCCCTCTTCTGTGGTGACCCAGAGAGCCCCAACAGTGGGCTGAATTGTGTTACCCCAAAAGGATGTGTCCAAAACCTAACCCCCACCACCCGAGACCGTGGCCTTCTTTGGAAATAGAATCTTTGTGATGTATCGAATTTAAGGATCTTGAGATGTGGTCACCCATAGGGTTAGCCCCCGAGCCAGTGACTCGTGTCCTTACAAGAAAAAGAAAGAGATGTGAGACACAGAGAAAGAAGGAGGCAGAGGTTGGAGTGAAGCTTCTGGAAACCAAGAGTTGCTGACTGCCACCAGAAAGTAGGAGAGAGGCATGGTATAGACGCTCCTTCAGAGCTTCCAGAAGGAATCAACCCTGCTGACACCTGCATTTCAGACTCCTGGGTCTCGAACTGAGAGAAGACAGGCATGACCACTGTCTGAGCCACCAAGCCAGTGGGGATTTATTGTGACAGCCCAAGGATGCTAATATGGCCCCTTCCCCAATCTCGCTCCGCCTGCCTCCAGCACGATTTTTTGGCACCCTCTTAGGACAAAGAGAGTTCATCAGCTACCCTTGCCCTTCAATGCAGGAGCTGCAGGGAAATCTTACAAGCAGCACTGCCCACCCAGATACTAGCAACTCCCAGCATCTGTGTCTCTGGGCCTCAGTTTCCCCATCTGATGGGGAATTGGATAAGCTGATTTTTAAGACACTCTCTGGCTTTTAGAGCCCATGAATATGAAAGTCAATCTTTTTTTTTTTTTTTTAAACGTTCAACCTTTTTTGTTTCCATAAGTTGCGGGGGGCGGGAGTGTGGGGTGGGCACTGGACCCTTTCCTAATGGTGGTTCCGTGCTCTGCCTCCTCTCTGTAACCCAGACTGTGACCAGGGAGCCTCTGAAACCCTACAGTCCATTCCAAGCCCATGGGAAACCCTGTCCTGATGCCATTTCTGTGGCTGCTTCATTGGGTGAGCAGGAGGCAGGGACATGGTGGAGAGCTGCCTCAGTGTCTATGGACTGGAGGGATGGGCAGTGCTCGGCAATGACTTTAACTCGAGGCCTTTTTCTCTGCTGAGCCCCCATGCTTTCTCATCTCCCCTCCCTGCACCATACCTTGCCTACTCTTTACAAGCCGCTGTCATTCCTTCCTGTTTCCCCTTTCCCTGCCTGTGGGCAGGTGAGTGACTGCATCATGGCCTAGTGGTTAAAGCAGAGCCCAGCTGCTGGGGTTTGATTCCCCACTTTCTAGCTCTGTGGCTTGAATGAATTTTGCAAAGCTTCCTCCATTTTCCCATCTGTGAAACGGGGATGAGAGCTCTGTCTCGCTCAGACTCTGTGAGGACTAGCTGAGCTCATGCATCAGAAGAGCTGGGGACACAGGAAGTTCTCTCATCAGGCAGTGTTGGCCTTCATCAGCGTCATGGTTTTGCTGTCATTGTTATTATTACTCCTACTATTATAACATCGATGGCAAACCAAGCAATGCACTAAATGCTTTATTATCTCATTCAATCCTCACAGCAGCCAGAGGACAGGAAGACCGAGGCTCCGAGAGGCCACGTGACTGCTTAGGTCAGGTGGTCTATCCATGGTGGAGCCCAGAGCCACATTCCAGGCCGCCTGACTCCCCAACCTAACCTGAACCCTGCACGGCTCCAGGTGCAGTGGGAGGAGGAAGGAAGCAGGAAGTGAGCACTTGCTGCAATCCTGTGATCAGATTTAACCTTTAGAGCTGGCCAAACTGGCCAGTCTGATTATTCCCCATGTAGGAATGGGGGTTTCAGAGAGGATCATCAACATCCTTACTGCACCTGGTAGGGCAGGCCTGCTACACTGGAGAGATTACACCAGCAGAGCCAGAACCTTCCCAGACTGGAGCTACTTTCCCTGTAAGTGTATGTGTGTGTGGGGGGGGTAGGATCTGGCTGCTCACACCTGCCCTGTTGTGTGAATCCGTGGGTGTGTGAGTATGTGGATGACTGCAGGAGCAAACGTTTGCCTCTTCCTTCCTACTGACCCCAGAGCAGCTGTGCTTAGCTCTGAGCAGTCTGAGGGGAGCAGCCAGGCCGTGTGTGTGTGTGTGTGTGTGTGTGTGTGTGTGTGTG
>RCUC01065248.1:0-14919 GCA_003697995.1 Taxidea taxus jeffersonii
TTTTTTTTTTTTTTAAGACACTAACCAGTGTCAGGCCCTGTCACCCCTCCATATTGTCTTCTTACATAAAGACCAGGAATGTCTATTTTTAGAAGCTGCTAGATCAAGAGGAAGCCCTTTCTCTGACTAGCACCTGAAAACCATTATAGTCACCAATAAAGGTGGACTAGAGATACCGGGCCTCATCACAGCTGCGTGAACGTGTGCCTGGCACCCAATAGGGACACAGCTGAGAAGCAGCTGAGCCAGTTTCAGAATCCACTTTCACTGGGACCATACAATCCAGACCTGAGATTCGCAGCATAGGCTGACTTCTAGCAGCTTCTGGTGCCATTCATACCTACGACCATCACAGAAAACACGTGCATAGCTTCTGTGTTCCAGTGCTTGCTTCCTACTTCTCTCAACTCTCATTTCACAGAGGAGGAAACTGAGGCACACAGCAGTTAGTGAACCCATGCTGCCAAGCGTACAGCCAATAGCTGGTAGAGACAGGATTCGAACCCAGAGCCTTGGCCCAGAGTCCACTCTCACGATGCCCCACTCTGTGGTCCTCTGAGCAAAGGGCAAAGGAGGTTTTGTAGGGTAGAGAGGTTTGGCCGTACCAAAGCTTGGTGAGGCCCTACCCTGTGATGTGTCAGTATGCTGCTGGCCGGTGAGTGACCAGGAATGGGAACTCAGTTTTGTCCTCCTATGCACTGAACCAGTCCTTTTCACCATGATTTCCAGTTGCTGATGCAACAGGTGGCTTTATTACCATCACCAAAATCTTGTAGTAAATACAGATTCCCTGGCATACCCATGGAGATAAAATATCATCTTTAAAAAAAATAATAAACTTCAATTAATGTAGACACACAGACATAAAACCACAAACAGGCATCATTTTGCCTGTCTTGATGAATGATTACAAAGAGAACAAAGCCTTGTAACCACCACCCAGGTCCCAAAATGGAAACATTATCCGCCCCCTTTTGCCCCCTCCTGGCCATTCTCCATCATTACTGCCATTCTCCAAAAATAACCCGTACCCCTCACTAAAACTACAGACTGGTTTTGCATGTTTTATCTTCATACAAGGGAATCATACATTGTCTTTTTAAAAAAATATTTATTGATTGATTGATTTTTCCATACATTGTCTTTTACTTCTAGGCTCTTTAGCTCAAGAAGATTACATGTGGGGAATAAATCCTTTTTTTTTCCTATTTTTCAAAACCTTTTTTTTCTTTTTAAATATTTTATTTATTTGAGAGAGAGAGAGGGTGAAAGAGCACAAGCAGGTGAAAGAGCACAAGAGTTGAGGGAGAGGGAGAAGTAGGCTCCCCACTGAGCAGGGAGCCCCATGTGGGACTCAATCCAAGGACTCTGGGATCATGACCTGAGCCAAAGGCAGACGCTTAACCATCTGAGCCACCCAGGTGGCCCCAAACCTATTTCCTGGTGGATAGTATTTCTTTTTAGGAACATAGTACAATTTTATTAATCTGTTCTGTTGTTGTAAAACACTGGGTCGGGGGGCACCTGGGTGGCTCAGTGGGTTAAGCCTCTGCCTTCCGCTTAGGTCATGATCCCAAGGTCCTGGGATCGAGACCCACATCAGGCTCTCTGCTCAGCGTGGAGCCTGCTTCCCCCTCTCTGTGCCTGCCTCTGACTAATTGTGATCTCTCTCTCTGTCAAATAAATAAATAAAATCTTAAGGAAAAAAAAAAAAGGAAAAACACTGGGTCGTTTCCACATTTTCTCTGTTAGGAATAGTGCTGCTATGAGCATTCTTGTACGTGTGTACTCATTCCGCAAAGTCAATTAACAGGAGTGGAATTGCTGAGCCATAGGGAACGTGCGTTCTCAGCTCATGCAAGAAGAGTCACAAAGGTTTTGAAGGCTGTTGCACCAATTTCCATTCTTATTTTTCTCTGTCAGTTGTATTATCTGATACTTGATGTTTACAATGTGTCAGACGTTAGAAACCATTTTGTTTTTTAAGATTGTATTTATTTACTTGACAAAGAGATAGAGAGCACAAGTAGGCAGAACAGCAGGCAGAGGCAGAGGGAGAAGCAGGCTCTTTGCTGAGGAGGGAGCCCGATGGAAGGCTTGATCCCAGGATTCTGGGATCATGACCTGAGCCAAAGGCAGACGCTCAACTGACTGTGCCACCCAGGCGCCCCAAGAAACCATGTTAAAATGTTTTGTTAAAAGACCTCTAGGGACACCTGGGTGGGGATGTTGGGTAAGCTTCAGACTCTTGGTTTTGGCTCAGGTTATGATCTCTTGGTCCTGAGAGAAAGCCGTATATGGGGCTTCACGCTCAGTGGGAGTCGTCTTGAGATTCTCCCTCTCCCTCTGGCCCTACCCCCCCCCTTTTCTACCCCTTTCTTTTTTTTTTAAGTATTTCTTTTTTAAAAAAAGATTTTATTTATTTATTTGTCAGAGGGAGAGGGAGAGAGAGAGAGCGAGCACAGGCAGACAGAGTGGCAGGCAGAGGCAGAGGGAGAAGCAGGATCCCTGCCGAGCAAGGAGCCCGATATGGGACTTGATCCCAGGACACTGGGATCGCGACCTGAGCTGAAGGCAGCTGCTTAACCAACTGAGCCACCCAGGCGTCCCATAAATAAATCTTTAATAAAATAAAATAAAATACCTATAGGCAGGAGTGTTATGTGTTTGTTTTCTGTCTGCCTCTCCAGGGGAGTAGGGACTCCTGGATCCCTGTCCTTTCTCAAGCACCAGAACTAGTGACTAAGCCTGACACTTAGTTGACAATCAATTTTCATATGACTTACATGTACACACACTAATAGTTATGTTGTGAGTATATAGTATACGCAGTACAAAAAGGTTTAAATTAAAAGCCTAGTAGGGGTGCCTGGTTGGCTCAGTGGGTTAAGGCCTCTGCCTTTGGCTGGGGCTATGGTCCCAGGGTCCTGGGATCGAGCTCTGCATCGCTCTCTGCTCAGCAGGGAGCTTGCTTCCTCCTCTCTCTCTGCCTACCTCTCTGCCTACATGTGATCTCTCTCTGTCAAATAAATAGATAAAATATATAAAAAAAAGAAAAAAGTTCTGGATGTCATTTGCAAATTATTCTCTAGTATTGTTAAATATCTTCAGTATAATCATGAAAAACACCGGTTTGTTTTGAGGATTAAATAACTTTACTGACATTGCCATTAGGGTGCCCATGATAGCTATTTTTTAAAAATTTTATTTATTTATTTGACAGAGAGAGAGTGAGCACAAGCAGGCAGAGTAGCAGGGAGAGGGAAAGAGAGAAGCAGGCTTCCTGTTGAGCAAGGAGCCTGATAGGGGGCTTAATCCCTGGACCCTGGGATCATGACCTGAGCCAAAGGCAGTTGCTTAACCAACTGAGCCACCCAGGTTCCCCTTACAATAGCTATTTTTATCCTTCTACTTGCCTGCCACCCATATGCCAGCTGCAAATAACCATCTCTCCTGAGGCATATGGCCAGGGAACCCCACACCTGTCTTCAGATTTGAATGTACTAGGAAATTTTGTTAAGAGCATTTTCACTATACACTGCCCGGACTCTGTATCTTTGCAGCAACCTGTTAGCAGGGGCAGTTGTACCCAAGGGAGTTCTAACTGTGTGCATGGTGGCTTCCAACACTCAGGGCTGCTGGGAGAATGAGTAAGTGGCATCCACTATAACTGGCCAACAGAAAATATAGAAGGTGGAAATAAGAAAACAGACTGAGGGCAAATCATGCAGGAAGACCAAAATAAAAATAAAACAGGAGCCTCAGGTAAATGGCTTAACTAAGTCCACCTACTTCTGGGCACCTGTTGAAACCATGTCCCATAGGTTTAATGAGGTTAAAACTAGCAGGAAATGTAAAACTTGTTTTTCAGAGAACTGTTTCTCCCTAATTATCTATTGTTTCTTTTCAGGCCCCACTAGCAAATATATTAGCTGTTTCTGCAGAAGCCTGGACTCAAGGTCAACAGACATGATTACAGCCTATGAACAAGCAAGGCCCCAAATTCCTTAACCCAAGTGGTCTTACACAGAATAGTCTTAGACTACCTGCTAGTTTAGACCAAGAACTAGCCAGCCTAGGACAGCCTGAATCAACCAGGGCTCAACCACCAAGTCAGTGGCCTGCACAGATGAGCCCAGAAGTGTCCAACGGTTACCTCTGCTTCATTATAACATTAAACTCTTCATCCTACAAAGAACGCAAGCTTCATTATTACAGCATATGAGGCACGAATAGACATATTTTCTAAATACACCTGTACAACCTTATGTCCGCCCTTCCAAAACTTCCCTTTCTAAATATTCATCCTAAACCCTAAAGAAAAAGAACCTGCTCACCCGTTTGAATAGTCAGGCTTTGGAAATTATTCCTCGTGATCTCTTTATTTGCTGCAAATAAAGATTCATTTGTGTGACAACTCTAAGAGTGTAGTCTCTATTGGTAACTTATGGGAGTAGACTCCCATTAGTCCAGTTACACTAGCAACTTCCTCTCTTAACCCAGTAGGTTAAGGGTAGAAATAAATTCGGAGGTCAGAGATCTACCTTCAAAAGCCCATGCGCTTTGGTAAACTGAGAAGTTATCAGTGACGTTTCTTCCTGGAATGGTGGCATAGAGAATTACCTTACAGGAAGCAAGTGAGGGAAGCAGGGGACAGTTAGCATAAAGCCATGTTAAGAATTTGGGTTTTTGGGGTGCCTGACATGGCTGGTTAAGCATCCAACTCTTGGTTTTAGTTCTGGTCGTGAGCTCAGGATCCTAAGATTGAGCCCCAGGTCAGGCTCCACATTCCGCATGGGGTCTGCTTGAGATTCTCTCTCTCCCTCTGCCCCTGCCCCCAATGTGTGCACTCTCTCTCTCTAAGAAATAAATAAATCTTTTTTTTTTAAAGATTTTATTTATTTATTTGACAGAGAGAGATCACAAGTAGGCAGAGAGGCAAGCAGAGAGAGAGGAAGGTAAGCAGGCTCCCTGCTGAGCAGAGAGCCCGATGCGGGGCTCAATTCCAGGACCCTGGGATCACAACCCAAGCCGATGGCAGAGGCTTTAACCCACTGAGCCACCCAGGTGCCCAGAAATAAATAAATCTTAAAAAAAAAAAAAAAGAATTTGGGGTTTGGATCTGAGAGCAATGGGAACTGGCAGATTTTAAGCCTAGGGACACATGATTTTGAAAAGATGTCTCTGCATTTTAGAGATCAGATTATGGAGTTGGGTGGATGAAGTGGGGTAAAACGCAGCTGTCAGATTGGATGGTGAGGAGGCTCTTGCTAGAAATCGTGGTTATCCTGAAGCAGGGTGGTGGGATGAGATTAGATGCGGTGGGACAGAGATGGGGAAATGATGGGATCATGTGCAGCTACGGCACTTAATGGGGGGGGGGCGTGTCACAGTGCCTTAACCCACAGTCTGGAGGGACTTAATTCTCTTTTAGCACAGGATTCTCCTCCCTCTTTTGTGATGTAATCATTTCCTCTGTCATTGTGGGTGGGAAAGAATTGTTTACTTTGAATGTACAGGAGGAGGCAAAACTTACCCTGGACCCAACATGGTTTTCCTCTGGGAGTTATTTATTTTTATTTTTATTTTTTATTGTGTTATGTTAGTCACCATAAAATACCTCATTAGTTTTTGATGCAGTGTTCCAAGATTCATTGTTTATGTATAACACTCAGCTGGGAGTTTTAAACAAAAAGAGAAGGGGTTCTTTGGTGGCTCCGTGGGTTAAGCATCTGACTTCTGCTCAGGTCCTGATCTTCAGGTCCTGGGATTGGGCCCAGAGTCAGGCTCCCTGTTCAGTCAGCAGGGAATCTGCCTGCTTGTCCCTCTGTCTCCACCCTACCCCCACCCTGCTCACACTCTCTCTCAAATAAATAAATAAAATATTTAAAATATCTCTCATTTGAGAGAGAGCGAAAGCACGAACTGGGGTGCAGTGGGGGGAGACAGAGGGACAAGCAGACTCTCCACTGAGCAGGGAGCCCACTAACCTGGGGCTTAACTGCCTGAGCCACCCAGGTGCCTCAATAAATAAAATGTTTAAAAAAAATAAACAAAAAGATTAGTAAGAGAAAAAACAGTTTATTAAGGCATGCTACGTCCTGCTAGTTGGAGAAACCTAAAGGAAAAGTAAACATGGTGTTTTATATTCCAGATGATGGAGTATCTTCACCAAAGAACAATATATTCATAGAGAAACGGGAGGATGAAAGAGTAGTTTGAGGTTTCCTAGGGTTGCAAAATGTGGGAAGTTAAATATATGGCCCGGAATTAACAGACTAGTTTGTTTGCAGATTCCTCTAGTGTCCTCTTTGGGTTGATTAGCAACTGTCTGCAGTACAAGCATTTATACACCATCTTTAGGCAGAGAGGAGGACCCTATCTGAGTTTGCAGCTGCTTAATTGCCTTCAGCTCAAAATCAATTTAATGTCAAAGAGGCATATTTTGGGATGACACATTCTAGCTTCCTTCAGATGAAAGGTTTCCAGATGAAAGGTTCTCAAACTTTAGGATACACCAGAATCACTTGATAGGCATTTAATAACATGAACTGACTTCTGTAGAGGCCGCTTTTAGGCAAACAGGCTTGGGCAATGGAATACAGCAAGGGCGCACAGTGAGCCCCAGGCTGAATACAGACAGGCCCACCATGCGACCCACCTCAAAATCGCCACAGGCTCCTACTGACCCATGAGCTACTTACAACTAGGCAGTAACCAAAACCATTTTCCCCCTACCTCTGCACCTTCCCCCTTTAAAAACAGTCTCACACTCCGCCCAGTTGCTGTCAGCCTCTCCTCTGCAAAGTCTCACACTCGGCCCAGTTGCTGTCAGCCTCTCCTCTGCTGTCCTGCCCACAGCTCCCTTAGGGTGTATTCAGTACATTTCTTTGTTCTGCTTCAGGTGAGTTCTTCACCTCCTGCCACCAGCTTCCACCCAATCATCTTCTGACATTTGGGGGCCCCCATCTGACTGGGAGAGACATCCCATTTAGACATCATCATTCCTCTTCTCCACCACCCATAACCCCTGATTTTCTGATTCATTCAGTTTGAGGTGGGGCTCAAGAATTTGTATTTTTTTTTTAAAGCTTTTCAAGTTCTAACTTTTGTACAGCATTAGTTCCCCCAAAGGGGGTGCACCGTTCCCGGAGGTACTGCAATACCAGGTCGATGCGTGGAGTGGACGGGGCAAGCTCCTATTCCATCTAATTCCAAAAATCCATTTAATATATCGTCTTTGGATAGAGGACGTATCAGATATTAAACTGATAAGAACAGATACTACACTTGATCTTAGCCAAAAGACCAAGAAGAATTTGTATTTTTAATAAATTCTTTTGTAGCCCTGATGCTATTGTTCCAGAGAGCACACTTTGTGAATCATGGCCTCAGACCACTGCTTCAAGATCCACAGTGTGGCTTCTTCACAGCTTCACCCCCCACTCCACTAGGAATTTTTTTAGAGGGGGGTGGGGCAGGGGGAGAGGGAGAAAGAGAATCCCAAGCAGACTCCCTGCTGAGTGCGGGGTCCACACTGCCTTATCCCACAATCCCGAGATCACTACCTGATCCGAAATCAAGGGTTGGACACTCAACCAACTGAGCCACTCAGGCATCCTAAGGGAGAGAGAGAATCTTAAGCAGACACCGCACCCAGCGTGAGCCCTACTCGGGCTCGATCTCATGCCCCTGAGATCATGACCTGAGCCGAAATCAAGAGTCAGATGCTTAACTGATGGAGCCACCCAGGCACCCGCAGGATTGTTGTTAATACTTTCATTGAAGATGCAGGTTTCCAAGCCCATTCAGGTTTACTGCTTCTTCTTGCTCTGAGTAATGTTAGGAGAAAATTCTCTGTGGGTCTTTTGGGTTTCTGCACATCTCATGAGCAGAGGCACTGGCTGCCTTTTGGTTCTGGACTATTGTTTCAAGGGTGTATGCAGGAGGAAGTACTTAGGAAGACCGATATAGAATTGCCCTCCAAAGAGGGATGTATGATTGCTGTAATAAAGATGATGCTTTCCTGTGAAGTGAAGTTTGGGCAGGTTTGCTTGCAGCCTGTTAGAGAAGACTGGGAGGTTCCTTAAAGTCGAACTTGAAGTTCCTTGACTGACATGCAAATTCACTGTGTGCACATCATCCATCTAGGTCCCCCCCATGGGATGGGAGAGTAAGGGGCTAAGGGGCACCAATGCTAATGTAAAACTTAGCATGAGTAAGAGTGTACTTTTTGTATGAGGGTGGTATCTTCTGCGGGCATCTGTGAAAGAGGGGCAGGCTAACTTGTTAGCTCAAAAATAAGGTGAAATCTCACATCCTTCATAATTCTGTTTTGTTTTGTTTTTAATCTTTATAGATCTTAAAATGTATACCCTCAAAGGTTTCACATCAAACATTTAAAAGGGTTTAGTCCCAGGGCTCCTGGCTGGCTTAGTTGGTGGAGCATGCAACTCTTGATCTTGGGCTCGTGAGTTAGAGTCCACATTGGGTGCGGAGTCTACTTAAAAAAAAAAAAAAAAGTAAAGTTTACTCTTCTAGATCTTGATTTTTAAATGTCCTTCACCAACCAAAGGAGGCAAGGTGTCATGGAGAAATGGCTAATTCTAGATGGGTATCAGGCAAGGGGAAGATGTGAATTCTCTTATGTCAGAGCAAGAATGTGCTCAAAGGCTAGTGAGGACTTGTTACAATGACACAGAAGTCAGTGTAAAGGGGCTCAGCTGGCCAAATGTGGAAGACTTTAAGCCTCAGAAACAAAAGTAATGGATTATAACACATTAGATGAAAAAGAATTTACGAGTCCAAAGATGACTTTAAAGAGGTAGGGGGAGAGTCAGGGAGGTTAAGTTCTTCTTTAGAAAAGAATACCCCAAGTAAATGTAGAGGCACAGAAATTAGAGGACAACCATTTGCTGTGCACAATGCGATCACTAATTCAAGCAAGAATCGTCACTAGTTAAAGCCTTTGAGGAAATATTGTTAGGGAATGGGGTATCCACTCCACAACTTACTTTTAATTATGAAGAGAAAGGGACATTCATTATGGAGACATTCGTAGACACTACCTGAACCAAGGGATCAAACTGACCTTATGTGTTCACTAGCGAGATGCAGTGGGAAGAACACCACACCAGCTATGTAATATTCTGCCACAAGTGTTTAACCCTGAATCTAATCACGAGGCAGCAATTAGGTTAACCTAGAGTGTGGAACACTCAACAGGACAATTGGCCTGAGTCTTCATAAACGTCATGAGACAGGGGTGCGTGGATGGCTCAGTCAGTTAAGGGTCCAACTCTTGAGTTCAGCTCAGGTCTTGATCTCAGGGTCAGAAGATCAAGCCCCATGTCCAGCTCAGTGTTGGGCATGGAGTCTGCCTAAGATTCTCTCTCTCCTTCTCCCTCAGCCCATCCCCACTGCACATGCTCTTAAAAAAAAAGGAGGGAGGGAAGGACAGACAAGAGCACTGTTTTTTTTTTGTTTGTTTGTTTTTGTTTTGTTTTTTAAAGATTTTACTTATCTGTCAAAGAGAGAGAGCACAAGCAGGCAGAGTCAGAGATGGAAGCAGGCTCCCCACCAAGCAAGGAGCCTGATGTGGGACTCGATCCCAGGATCCTGGGATCATTACCTGAGCGGAAGGCAGCCACTTAACCGACTGAGCCACCCAGGTGTCCCAAGAGCACTGTTCTAGATTAACAATAATTTGGGGAGTGATGAGGACTTTCAATATATTTAAAAAAATTTTTTTTAAATTATTTATTTATTTGACAGACAGAGATCACAAGTAGGCAGAGAGGCAGGGAGAGAGAGAGAGAGGAGGGAGCAGGCTCCCTGTGGAGCAGAGAGCCCCATGCGGGGCTCAATCCCAGGACCCTGGGATCATGACCTGAGCTGAAGGCAGAGGCTTTAACCCACTGAACCACCCAGGCGCCCCTCAATATATTTTTTAAAGATTTTATTTTTTTTATTTGACAGACAAGAGATCACAAGCAGGCAGAGAGGTAGGGGGAAGCGGGCTCCCCACTGAGCAGACAGCCTGAGGCGGGGCTCGATCCCAGGACCCCGAAATCACGGCCTGAGCCAAATGCAGAGGCTTAACCCATTGAGCCACCCAGGCGCCCCAGGGGGAGCATTTCTAAGACCATATGTGAAGTGAACAAAAGACGCAATGGAGAAGTTACAGAACACTTTTGCTCTCAGTAGTTAGGAATGCACATATACCTAAATGTGCACATACCACTTCAAGAAAGACCAAGGGCTGGAAACTTTACAGCTCTAGATCTTGGGCACCTGTTGCATTGCCCATTAGAGGACTGGATATCCCCACATTATTTTTGAGATAATGTGAAGTTATTAAATTTTTTTAAAAGATTTTATTTATTTATTAGAGAGAGAGAGCGAGAGCAAGCACAGGCAGAGGGAGAGGGAGGAGCAGGCTCCCCGCCGAGCAAGGAGCCCGATGTGGGACTCAATCTCAGGACTCTGGGATCATGACCTGAGCCTAAGGCAGCCGCTTAACCAACTGAGCCACCCAGGCGTCCCTAATGTGAAGTTTTAGAACCATACGTTAGTTCAAGACTTCCAGCAGATGGCGCCAGACTCCACTCAGTGCACAGTTCTGAAGGACGAGATTTGGATTCCGGAAGAGCAAAGCCTTACCCTGTCTCCCGAGTGGATGGTCATCAGCACTGCAACAGGGCAAAAATCGGTGTTGCTTTTTTGCTCCCGGAATGGTCGATGTCTGGTTTCCACGCTGGCTGTTGTCTCTGTGTTCTAGGATTCTAAGGATCAAGCAAAGCGAGCATTTACAGTCTGCCGAGCGGAGGGCCAAACGGGCGGGCTGATGAAGAGATGCCTGGGTCTGAGAAGAAGGTGGAGGCAGAGCGCAGGGCTGAAGGTCAACCACTCAGCGGTTACCAGTCGGGTTTCAACTAAAAAGAGCAGTTTTTTGCTTGAGATTACCCCGTCTCAACACATCCGCATGTTTTTAAAAAACACACACCGGGTTCCGCTAGCACAAAACTGCTATACATCCTCCAAACAAATCGGATTCTACCCCTCCTTTTCCAGTACCTGCCAGAGCGTCTCCCCTCCCCCGACCCTCTACCGGGACCCCAGGAAAGGACTCTCCCTGCAGGGTTTTGAAGGGGAATTGGGCTACTCCAACCTTTACAGTGGTGGGGAGGTCGGTTCTTCCCACGAGGAAGAGAAAACACGTCAGCGCCGCAGGGAAGGGAGGGGTTCCTCAATCCCGGGCGGGTCACGAAGGTGTGAGAACCGCTCTTCACGAGCAGAGTTGGAAACTGGAGCAGAACCGAACCGGGGAGCATGGCCGCTGCAGGTAAGCAGGGCCTCCGGAAGGTTTCCGGGCCTGCACGGATGCCAGCGGGGACTACTGCGCCAGCCGCGAGCCGGGGTTGGGAGTGCGGTGTCCTGGCAAGGGCACTTGGCCACAGTCTCAGGGTTCACGGGAGGGTTCCTCAGTCACCTGAGTAACAGGGAGTGCAGGTCCCCGGGACCCCGCGGGTTCTGGGATTCCTCCTCCATGGGCCAGAAACGCTGTGCTGGGATCCCGTAGGCCAGACCGGACCCGGACTCGGACTCATCCTGGGTGGGAGTTGGGGTCACGTGCGGGGATCCAGACTTTATCCGAATACTCAGAAGCACCTCATTCCCCTGTATTCCTTCTAGGAAGGAAGGAACTCGGGGCTCTGACAGCTTCTGATGATTGAAGCAACCTAATCAGGGGGACCTGGGAGGCTTTATGTGCACATTGAAGGTTTGGGGAGAGAAAGATGAGACTGAACTTTAAAATTAACCACTTGGCTTGCAGGGTGGATACTCGGTCTGATTCAGAGGGGATGCGGTTCTGGAACAGCAGGGAGAGTTGTTCCCTCTGTGGCTGTGGCCAGGACCCCACATCTCTGTGTCCCCTGCTGGACTGGACAAGGTGGAAGGAGGGGACGGGAGGAAGGTGGGGGTAGTGTGAGCTGCTCCTGAAAGGTGACTCCTTTGGGCTCTTGTTGCTAAACACTGTGTCTGGAGATGGCTATAGGTACAAATATATTATTATGTAAACATCCTTTTTATTATTTTACAAGACTTCAATCCTGTTGTGAGACCCTGGACAGATTATAACCTCCTGGAGTCTTGTTTTCTCTTCCATACAACAGAGTCAATAATAGTACTACTTCCTGAATCATTTTATTTCCTAAGTAGCCAGCATATAGTAGTGAATTAATCAAATGCTTAATCAGTGAATAAAGTATTCAGTGAATTAAATAAGTAGTTGAGAAGAATCCATGGAAAGTGTTCAGGAAATGGCAAGGAGGCCAGAATGCTGGAGCAGAGAGGACCAGTGATAGAGGATTTGGAGGTGAAGACAAAAATGGGGAGGGAAGAATACACGTTGGGCCCCATGGGTCAGCTTTCCTGAGTCAAGTGGAAAACCACTGGAGGGTTTGGAGCAGTTTGGAGCAGAGGGATGCCATGATCCATTCAAAGTTTACCAGGAACATCAGCTACTGTGTTGCAAATAGATGGAAAATAGAAAAATAGAAGGGATGCCTGGGTGGCTCAGTCAGTTAAGTGTTTGTCTTTAGCTCAGGTCATGATCCCAGGGTCCTAGGACCAAACCCTAGGTCAGGCTCTTGCTCAGTGGCTAGTCTGCTTCTCCCTCTCACCCTGTCCCTGCCCATGCTCTTTCTCTCTTTTAGTAAATAAATTTTAAAAATCTTAAAAAAAGAAAGGAAGAAGCAGAGGAACCATTAGAAGTACTTCAGTAATTTGGGCAAGAAATGATGAAGGTGGCTCAGAGCATGTGGGTGGTTGTGAGAATGATGAGAAGCGATTGATTTCTGGGTCCATTTTGGCAAGAACATCTATAGGACTTGGTGATCCTGGGACATAAAAGAGGGGTCACGGATGGCATGAATGTGTTTAGCCTGAGTAACTAACTACTAAAATGGAGGAAGCATTAAAAGAAAGGAAGGCTGCAGTGGGAGATGGGTTGCATAGGAATAGCAGGAGTTCTGCTGAACAGATTCGAGGTGGCGATGCCTGTTTGATGCGTGAGTGATGTCAAGGAATGGTTGGATACATGAATCTGAAGTTAGGGAAGAGATCCAAGCTAGAGGTGAAAACAAATGACTTTTTAGGATATGTATATCCCATGCAATATTTCAACTTGTAACAGTTTGTCCCGCATCTTTCTTTGCTAAATCCGGCCACTCTAGTTGTGGTGTACTTGGGAAGTAGTGATTAGGTGTCTCTAGCAAAGGAGACTGGAAGAAATGGCCAAAAAGGAAAAACAGTTGGTGGCCTGAAAACCAGGACAAGAAGGAGTTTCAGGAAGAGAGTCACCAGCTATGTTGAATGCTGCTGATAGATCAAGTGTGTTCAGGACAGAAAATGACTATTGATTTGAGCCAAGTAGATGTCATTGGTTAATTTTTGAAAAAGGGTATTCATGGAATTGGGACCAGGTAAACTTACTTTCTAGTGGATTCAAGAGAGAAATGGAAAATAGAGAAAATTTTCACAAGGTCCCCCCGCCCCCCACCAAGGCTCATTTCATGACTGTGAGATCAAGACCTAAGCTGAGGCCAAGAGTTGGACACTTAACTGACTGAAGCACCCATGGACCCCACACAGGGAGTTTTTAGTAAAAAGACCAGAGGAGTGAGATGGCACTAGGAGGAGTGAAATCTGGAGAGGATTTCCTCTGGGGATGGGAGCAATGATCCCTCATTTGTATGCTGATAGGATGATGTAACATAAATTGATACAAGAGGAGAGGGAATAACTGAAGGTAGTGAGTGAATGGGGGGGATGCTTGGATAAGAATGTTTTACATATTGTGTACACACATTATATATAAAAATAGAAACCTACTCCCCATGCAGACAATGTCCTCATCCCTCGAGAGATTAAAAAAAACAGGCCAGGGCGCCTGGGTGGCTCTGTGGGTTAAAGCCTCTGCCTTCAGCTCAGGTCATGATCTCACGGTCCTGGGATCGAGCCCCACATCAGGCTCTCTGCTCAGCGGGGAGCCTGCTTCCCCCTCTCTCTCTGCCTGCCTCTCCGCCTACTTGTGATCTCTGTCTGCCAAATAAATAAATAAAATCTTAAACAAGACAAAACAAAACAAAACAGGCCAGTATGGACTACCTTTGCTGTAGGATTTTGGCCTTTCAGGTCCTGACAGACTTGTTTGCTCTCCAGTGCCTTCTATTAGTAGTTTTGTGTATTCTATCCACATTCTCAATGGAAGAGTTAGAACAAAGTTTCAAACATATTCAGAAATAGATGGATTAATAAATGAGCCCCCATGAACTCGTTTAGCTTCAGTAATTGCCAACACTTTGGTGATCTTCTGTCATCTATAGCCCGCCCTCTTTCCTTCTTTTCCTCTTAATTATATTGAAGCAAATTCTAGACAACATTCCCCGTATGTCACTTTGCATGTATATATTTGAGCTTTATCTTTAAAGGATAGTGACTGTCTTTTTAAAAAAGTTGCCTTATCATCACACACATACAAAATTAATTAATTCTTTATTTTAATCACATATTCAGTCAGTTTTAATATTTGCATGGTTTTCTTGTTGCACCAGATAAAAAAATTTTTTTTTAAGATTTTGTATTTATTTATTTGAGACAGAGCAAGAGAGAGCTCAAGCAGGGTGGGAAGGGGACAGGAGGCAGAGCCAGGGAGAGAAGCAGGCTCCCTGCTAAGCTGGGAGCCCAACGCAGGGGTTGATTCCTGGACCCCGGGATCATGACCTGAGCCAAAGGCAGAAGCTTAACTGACTGAGCAATGCAGAAGTGCCCCACATCAGGCAATTTTGAGTAACAAAGTATTCTCATTCACAATACTATTGTAGGCCCTATTTCTTTTTTCTATCTTTTTTTTTT
>RCUC01065256.1:0-12073 GCA_003697995.1 Taxidea taxus jeffersonii
AAAAAAAATAAAAAAAAAGAGAACACAAGCAGTAATTTCTCTGACATTGGCCATAGCAACATTTTTCTAGGTACACCTCCTGAGGCAAGAGAAACAAAAGTAAAAATAAACTACTGGGAATACATCAAAATAAAAAGCTTTTGTGTGGCAAAGGAAACAACCAGCAAAACAAAAAGACAATCTACTGAATGGGAGAAGATATTTGCAAATGATATAGCCAATAAAGGGTTAGCATCCAAAATATATAAAGAACGTATACAACTCAACACCCAAAAACCAAATAATCCAGTTAAAAGTGGGCAGAAGACATGAACAGACATTTCTCCAAAGAAGACATCCAGATGGTCAACAGACATGAAAAGATGGGCAACATTACTAATCATCAGAGAAATGCAAATCAAAATCACAATGAGATATCACCTCACACCTGTCAGAATGGCTATAATAAAAAACAAGCATTTGTGATGAGCATCAGGTGTTGAAATCACTATTTTGTACACCTGAAACTAATATTACACTGTTAACTACCTAGAACTTGAAAAAAAATGTAAAAATAAAAATAAATGCATAAATAACATACAAAAACCCCCATAAGAATAGCGTGTTGGGGAGAATGTGGAGAAAAAGGAACTTTTGTGCACGGTTGGTGGGAATGCAAACTGGCACAGCTACTGTGGAAAACAGTATGGAGGTTCCTTAATAAATTAAAAATAGAATTACCATAAGATGCAATAATTCCACTACTAGGTATTTACTTGAAGAATCCCCAAAACACTAATTCAATAAGATATAAGCACCCCTATGTTTATGGCAACATTATTTACAATAGCCAAAACATGAAAGTAACCCAAATATCCACTGACAGCTGAATGGATGAAGATTTGGCATACACATACTATGGAATATTACTCAGCCATAAAAAAGAATGAGATCTTGCCATCTGCAACAATAAGGGTAGACCTAGATATTATGCTAAGTGAAAGACATGAGACAGAGAAAGACAAACATCATATTATTTCACTTATGTGGAGTCTAAACAACAAATGGATAAACAAACAGACTCAGATACAGAGAACAAACTGGTAGCTGCCAGAAGGGAGGGGTGAGGGGAAATGTCTGAAATAGGTGAAGGGGATGAAGAGGTATAATTCTCCAGTTATAAAATAAATAAGACAGAGGCTGTAACAACTTTATATGGTAGCAAATGGTACCAATAACAAATGACTTATTGTGGTGACCATTTTGTAATGTATATAAATATCGAATCACTATATGGTACACCTGAAATGAATATAGTATTGTGTAACAATTATGCTTCCATAAAAGTCCGTTTAAACAAATCTAACCACAGTACATTAATACTCCTAAAAAAATTCCTTAATATCAACCATTCAGATAGTGTTTATGTTTTCCTGAGGTTTCAAACCATTATTTTGAATTCTTTCCCTTACGATTTTTTGTTAAAGAAACTGAGACATTTGTTCTACAGTTTCCATGACTGGATTTAGCTGATGGCATTCTCATGTTGTTTAATATGTTCCTCTGTCCCTTGAATTTCCTTTAAAATCGTAGTTAAGTATGCAGTATTGATCAGATTCAGGTTTCTACTTTTTCAGCAATAGTATTTACAGGCTATGCTGTGTATTTCCATCAGGAAACACATAATGCCCAATTCTCATTTTGTTATGTTAACAGCCACTGACAATCATTGCCTAGACTCCTTATTAGGACTGTAAAATGGTACAATTCTAGTGAAATCATTCATTTGTTATCTGGAATGCTTAAAAAGAACAAATTTCCCTGGCCAACTATTTGATTATACTGAGATACAGATAGTATAGGAAAAGCAAGACAAATTTTCATTTTCCTTATTCACCTGTTTTGGAATAGTGAGATAGTTCCCTAGAATCCTGTGAAGATGACCAATAAGATTTTTTAAGTCACTTTATGAACTTAGAGATTTAAAATATGTCAATTGTGGGGCGCCTAGGTGGCTCAGTGGGTTAAAGCCTCTGCGTTCGGCTCAGGTCATAATCTCAGGGTCCTGGGATTGAGCCCTGCATCAGGCTCTCTGCTTTGCAGGGAGCCTGCTTCCTCCTCTCTCTCTGCCTGCCTCTCTGCCTTCTTATGATCTCTGTCTGTCAAATAAATAAATAAATAATCTTTAAAAAAATATGTCAATTGCTTTACTGCATTACAATTATCCTACTGGTGCTGAAGTCCCTTATTTGGTCAGTGGAAGTTTATTCAGATTGGCTACTGAGTCTTTTTGTCATAACCTCAATTTTTTTATAGCTTTGTTTTTTGCTATCACAAGATATTCTAGGTTCATACTGTACGAAATTTCCTGTCCAAGATCTGGAATCAGACATTGTCCCAAAGAGCTCTAATTTCTTTTATTGGGAAATGGGATTTGGCGACCACAATTTACAAACCAACACAGGCCATTGCTGCTAGGTCCTTCAGACGTGTAATTTTTACAATTAAAATACCAAATTAGTTTCTAGATATAATTCTGATTCAAAATCAGGAGTAAAAAGTAAATTAACCTTAATCTTATCATCTTTATCATGTATCAACCATTCCAGGTCTCAATATTACATACATAATTATAATTTTGACTTATCCCACAATACACACACCGTAGTTTCAGCAACACTACAACCAACTTTGGTATGAATGAAAAAACAGTTGATTTTTTGGGGGAAGAAGTTATTTTTTTGTCCTTAGGATATATTCTGGTAAGGATGTACAGACAGCATTTTGTTTTAAAGTCATTTAAAAAAAGGGCTCCCAGTTGGCTCAGTCAGTTAAGAGTCTGACTCTCAATTTCAGCTTTAGGTCATGATCTCAGGGTTGTAAAATCTTGGTGTGTCAAGCTCTGCACTGGTGTGGAACCTGCTTGAGATTCTCTCTATCCTTCTGCCCTGTCGCATTCCCCTTTCCCCACCCCTCCCTTAAAAAAAAAAAAAAAAGTCGTTTGAAGAAGTTTCTCTCTGAGAGACTAGAATTCCATTTTCCTTAGTAGTTTTACTAATATATGATTATATGAAATATTTTATGAAATATTTAACATATATAATATTTATATAAATATTAACATAGTTCCCATGTTAAATCAATACTGTTAGCAACTTTCCCCCAGTATCTTATCGGAAATCCTCACTCCTAGTTAATAAGGCAAAAGGCAAACTTACTCGACTTTCCATGAATACTTTCCTTTGTATCTCCCTACATTTTTTTGAAACTGTGCATGCCTACTTTCCATTCTATATTGCTTCCCTAACAATGATCTAATTTTAGTCTCCGTTCTTTAGGTAAAAATAAATGTAACACTCACCACCAGTTCTTATGTCAAACTCTCTTGCTTACTATTGATTAAATAAAGTTTGTTCTCTTACAGATTCCTCAGGAGTGGTTCCTAGTTTGTCTGTAATCTTTATACCTGAAGGTCAGTTTGGGTGAATATAAAACCCATACCTTGCCATTTTCTTTTAGTATCTAAAAAATGTTTCTCCAATGGAATGCCATCTGACATTAAGTGTTGGTGATGACGGTATGATCTTCTTCCTCTTATAAATTAATAATTTTACTAATCTCTGAGTGCCAGCTTTCCGAATTAATTTTCTTTTTCTTTTTTTTAAAGATTTTAATTATTTATTTTTTTGTTTGTTTGTCAGAGAGAGAGAGAGTGAGAGTGCGAGCACAGGCAGACAGAGTGGCAGGCAGAGGCAGAGGGAGAAGCAGGCTCCCTGCCAAGCAAGGAGCCCGATGTGGGACTCGATCCCAGGACGCTGGGATCATGACCGGAGCGGAAGGCAGCTGCTTAACCAACTGAGCCACCCAGGCGTCCCCTGAATTAATTTTCTAAGACATGCAGTGTGCTCTTTTATATATAGTTCTAAGCAATTTTTTATTTGGGGAACACTTTCTTGAATCGTAGTTTTTAGTATTATTTTGTTCTATTTCTTTTAATTTTCTTCTTTGAGATTCCTATTACACATTTGTTGAGGCTTTTTTGATCTATTTTAGAGATCTTTTGTTTTAAATCTTTTGGATTTTTGTTCTTTTTAATTTTAAAACTTTGTCCTCCTTTCTGTCTTCTATTTCTTTCTTTATTTGACACAGAGAGAGAGAGAGAGAGCACAAGCAGGGGGAGGGGTAGGCAGAGGGAGAAGGAGAAGCAGGCTTCCTGCTAAGCAGGGAGCCTGGCCTGGGGCTCGCTGGATCCCAGGACCTTGGGATCATGACCTGAGCAGAAGGTAGATGTTTAACCAGCTAAACCACCCAGGTACCCCTCTATCTGCTACTTCTCTTAAGGCATTATCTATTGTATATTTGCTTTTGTGCTTTTTTCTAGTTTAGTCTGTGTTTCTGATATGATTTTTAAATTTTATTTCTCTTTCTTGAGTGTTGTCATTCTCATTTTAAATTTACTTCTTCTGTAATCAATCTTATTTGAGTTTTTATAATTTTGTTTTATGTTGTTCTTCAGTATATATAATTTTCTAAATTTTTAAGTTCATTTTGAAATTTATAGTTTTATTATTTTGTGAGCATGCCTTTCTGGTGAGTTTCCATTGCCTTTGGGATTATTATTGGGCTTTTTATTCCTTTTTCTCCTAATAGTTTATATAGAATTTGACTGTAATTCTTTCTTTTGCTCACGTTTTAAGTGAAATAAAATTTCCTGTGCCTGGGTGCCTGGGTGGCTCGGTTGGTTAACCAACTGGCTTCAGCTGAAGTCATGATCCTGGAGTGCCAGGATCAAGTGCCCCATCGGGCTCCCTTCTCAGTGGGGAGTCTGCTTCTCCCTCTGAACCTCTCCCCTCTCATACTCTCTCTCTCCCTCTCTCTCTCCAATAAATAAAATCTTTAAAAATATTTCCTGTGCTTTTAGAAGGAAGAGTTGGATCACAATTGCTTTCCCAGCTTCATGGCTCTAGAATTCTCTGGTTGTTTTCCCCAAATGACAGAAAATATTGTCTCATATTTTGATATCTTGTTCCTCTCCCCTACTTTTGTCTGCATCTTTTCTTTCCTTTGCCCCATTGTTTGACTTGCTAAAATTAGGCTCTATTCCTAACAGTTTCTACTCAGTGTAAGGTCATGGAAGAGAGCATCAGTTTACTTCCAAAGGTTATATGGCTACAGCTCCAGTATCATGAAATTGTGGCACATTATGTTTTAGCATCCAGCTCTGAAGAGCATCTTGCATTACTCTCTTCTCAGTCTTGGTTGCTGTTCTCAGACTGGCTTGCATGCTCCAGTGAAATACTACTTTCAGTCAGCCTTCCTTCCTTCCTTCCATACAAATACTGGTAACCATAAGGGCCCATAAGGGCATGGTATGCCACACCTGTTTGTATCTGGAGGCTTACAGAGGGAAACTTAGTTGCTCACTTTTATTGTAGAGACTGACTGTGCAGTTTTTAGTTTTGCTATCCAAGTTCCTCTGTGTTTATGGTAGAATTGTACTAGACTCAAAAACTAGTTCATGCCACTTTCCCAGAATCTTTTTTTTTTTTTTAAGATTTTTATTTATTTATTTGACAGAGAGAGACACAGGGAGAGAAGGAACACAAGCAGGGGGAATGGGAGAGGGAGGCTTCCTGCCAAGCAGGGAGCCTGATGCAGGGCTGGATCCCAGGACCCTGGGATCATGACCTGAGCCAAAGGTAGATGCTTAACAACTGAGCCACCCAGGTGCCCTACTTTCCCAGAATCTTAATTAATTTTTTGGTAATTTACACATTTTTGGCTTTCCATGCAATGCTAAGCTTATGAAATACGTATTATTTCTATGTGCCTATGTCCCTCAAGTTTTTTAATATTTAACACTTTGAATTCTATCTAGATAGTGATCATACTGACCTATCTCCATTCCTTAGTACCACTAAAATTTATGTGCTCCAAATTTTTATCTTTCCCTTTTCTTAAAACCTCAAAATTAACTAGATTTATGAAATTTCAGAATGTCAGTAATATGAAAACTGACAAGAACTCATCCAAAACCAAAAAGATATACAATTATTCAATAGTGAGAAAATTTATTCAGTGAATAACTACCTTATGTCAACAAGAGAGCATTCCAAAGATAATCTTCCCATTGTCCTTAGGTTTTCTTGAAGTTCTCGTAAACACGTAATATTCACGACTAGTTCAACACCCACATCATACAGCAAGACCTATGAAAGCAATAACTTTGAGTCTGTGGAAAGACAATATTTCAAAATACATTTTGCAACTGAATAACATAATAAGAATCAGACTAAAAAATTTCAGGATAAAAATATTGGATGCATTCACCTTCACAGTTATTATTTTTAACTCTTCATTTACCTCTACCAGTGTGTCTGTAACCATTTTGATGATCTGGCCTCTTCGCCACTGATTTTTATCGGGAATCTTAACAGCACAGTGCATATCGTTTTCCCATTTAATAGGTTCCCACTTTGAGTTTTCATAAGCAGCTATCATCTTTTCTTCTAAACTATATAAAGAAAAAAATTTAACTTTTAAAACTTTTCTTACAACATATAATGCTCCAACCACATGTCTTCTACTGTCCCTCCTTGCCCAAACTGGATATTTTGTTTTTCCTTGAATACCCAAGTAAATTTCCACTGCAGGGCCTTTGAACTAGCTCTTCCCTCTGCCTGAGATTATTTTCCCCCAGAGAGCCTCATGGCTTACTTACTCCCTTTCTTCAGGAACCATTACAATGTCAACTGTCTTCTTGAGGTCCTTCCTGATTATCCAAAATTGCCTTCCTCCCCAACTGATTTTTCTATTGTCTTTATCATCATCTGCTACATTAACTATTTTATTTGTCCACTGTCTCTCCCTCTACTAGAATTTAAGCTTCATGACAGCAAAGACATGTAAATATTTTTACCACCATACTGGGGAACACCTAGAGTACTGGTTGTGCCTAATTAGATATTTGTAGAATGACTAATTCTAATACAGTGAAAATAACTAGTAAAGATACTACTTGTATACTTTTAACTAGTTTTAAAATAACTGTTTAGCTGAAATAATTTTGTTTTTAAAATTCCACATTTATGATTTCTAGATCTTTGAAACAAAATATAGAAAAAAGCCCATAGGTAATATGTTTTCCTTATGTACCTATTAAGTAAGTTTTCTGTTAATAACCACTGAACATAAATCTTCTCAGGAGATATCACATTACAGATATGTACAGGCAGTTCCTTATTATAAAGTGATTGGAGATTCTCATTAGGTAGAGATTTTACAGACACAGGATTTAAGCTATTTACTTCATTTGAAATAATTTCTTCTGGAGAAGGATCCCATACTTCAATATGCTTTTTGCAATTATCCTTGAGGGTATATCTGGAAAATAATAAAACTCATTAGCAAAAAGAGCAGCTAAGAAAATATTTATATTTGTATTTGTTTAGATCTAGTGATGAACAAATTTTAGCTATGATTCACTGCTTCCCAGTTTTGATATTAAAGCAGTTTTAGACTCTTTTTTAAAAAAAGGTTAAATACTACCAATATAAGACTAAATCCCCCCAAAGCCAAATTTTCTATTTTAAAAACAGTTTAAAATACCAAGTTTGCTTATAGTTTCATCACTTCCCATTAATATTTTGTACTTACAAGGAATACAAGAATTATTCATAATTTTTCACAAAATCTGGCATTTCAAATGGTGGTTCATATATAGATAAAAAGTGTAATAAGAAAGTATTTTGTGATGAGTCTGAATTTTGTAACGTTTGTAGTATTTGTCAACTTTTGGAAATCTGTTACTTGTTGGGATTTCTTTTATCAGTCTATGTAAATATTATTTTTGCTTATTTAGTTATATAGTTAAAACTCTGTATTTCTTAAAGGGGGCCTCTTCAGTCAGGCTAACCCATGAAACCTAGATTTGTCCTTGCTGAGCACAAAAGTGGGACCATTCAGAAGTGAGTAAACATGCCTGGCCTTTTCTTACCACTTGTGCCACCTCATCCATTTCCTTAGCTAATACTGCACCTGCTTCCCACTCTTTATCATGTGCTTCTGTTACTATGCAAATAAACCACTGCAGTGAGGGACTGACAGTCCTCTGGCCACTGCACAGTTGTTTGCCACTTGAAGTTATCCCCCTTTGCTTTAACATGCCTCTCCTTTAACATGCCAAAGGCACCTCAAGCACATGTCCAAAGCTATCACACCCATTTCCCCCCCAAACCTGCTCCCCACTCTACTGTTCTTTGTTCTCCAGGAACAGTATCACCAGATATTAGGTGGTTATGGTTATTGGTTCTGAAAGTCAATCTTGACCCCTCCTCTTCCTTACCTACAATCAGTAGCAAGGTCTTGTAATATTCACTTCCATCATGTTTCACAATCTATCCATTTTGCTATCACTAAGTAACTATAACATCAATAGCCTACAGTATCCACTTATAGCCCAACACTTTATTTTTTAAAACTTGCAGTCAGCTCTCTCTCTGACAAATAAATAAATAAAATCTTTAAAAAAAAAACAACTTGCAGTCAGAGGGAGATTTCTAAAACCCCAATCTCCCCCCAGTCCTCTGCTTAAAATTGTCAGTAGCCACTAATCCTCCTTTCTGAAGTGATAAAGTTCAAACACACAGAAGTGTTTGGAAAGTACTTTTCCTTCTCAGTGATGAAGGTTCTGTAATTATCTGGTCTCTGCATTTCTCTCCAGCTTGATCTCTTGTCCTACCTGCCACTACTACCTTTTTTTCCTGTCTACCAGCTGTGTGAGTGTACTAACAACACCTAAACACATCACATTTTCCCTGTGTATAGGCTTTCACTTCCAGTTGTAATACAGAATTCAGTTTAGGTGAAATCTCCAGTGGTAAATCCTCCAGCAATCCCATAATACTGTGACTACCTTTAACAGAGTCCTTATCACACTGAAAGGTAAGCTTGACCATCTCTCCTTCCTACTACATACTCTAAGTTCCTTGAAGGCACAAACCATCCTTATTCATCACTGGGTATACCATTTGCTACAATGTAACATGTAGGCCTATAAATATCTCTCACTTATATAAGCAAACAATAGAAAGGGAAAACTAATGGACTTTAAAAAAATTTTTTTAAGTATTTTATTTATTTATTTGACAGGACGATAGAGAGCACAGGTAGGCAGAGCAGTAGGCAGATAGAGAGGGAGAAGCAGGCTCTCCACAGAGCAGGGAGCCCGAGGTAGGACTCGATCCCAGAACCCTGGGATCATGACTTGAGCCTAAGGCAGCTTCTTAACTGACTGAGCCACCCAGGCGTCCATTAAAGGACTTTAAAAAAACAACTTTATTGAGGTAGATTTTCTACAAAAAAAGCACCCATTTCAAGTATGTAGTTCAATGATATTTAGTTAACTTTACCAAATGGTGTAACCATAAGTCAGTTTTACAACATTCCTACCGCTCCCCAGAAAGATTCCTTGTCCATTTACCATGAATCCTCCTCACCCCTAGCCCCAGGAACCTCCTAATAAATTTTTTGTACTATAGACTTGCCTTTTCTGGGCATACCATATAGATGGAATCATATAATATACAATCTCTTGTGTCTGACTTCTTTTATATAGCTTAAAATTTGAGTTTTTTCATGATGTAGATGTATAATTTGTTAACTTTTTTGGCTAAATAGTATTCCATTATACGAACATATAGTATTTTCTCTATTCACCACTCACTGGATATTCAGAGAATTTCCAGTTTTGGGCTATTCTGTATAATGCTATGAATATTTGCTCATAAGTCTGTGTATGAACATATGTTGTCATTTCTCCTGGATGCATAGGAGTGGAATTGCTGGGTTGTGTGATAATTTTATGTATAACTTTTTGAGAAACTTACAAACTATTTTCCAAATAGGCCATATCACTTACATCTATGACAGCAATAAAGGTTACTCCACATCCTAACCAACATCTGTAATTGTCTAATGTAATAGCTATTCTAGTGGGTGAGAAATGGTATCACATTGTGGTTTTAATTTGTATTTCCCTAATGACTAATAGTGTTAAACATATTTTCATGTACTTATTAGCCAATTATATACTTTCTTTGGTAAATGTCTGCTTACATCTTGTGCCCATCTTTTGGGGCACTGAATTACTTATTTTCTTAAGTTGTAGAAGTTCTATGAATTCCAGATACAAATTCTTTATGGGAAATGTCTGGCAAATATTTTCTGTTATTTGTTTTGTCTTAACAGTATTTTTCAAAGTACACTAGTTTTGAATTTTGATGAGGATCAACTTACTAGGAGAGACAAGATGGCAGGGAAGTAGGAGGAGGCGCCCTTTCAACCTGTACCCTAAAGTGAGCTGATTACCTACCAAAGAACTCTGATCACCCATAAAATCAGCCTGAGATTAGAATATACACTTCTGGATCTCTACGGGGGCAGAAGACACCAGTAGGCAGGTAAAGCGGATAACATCGGACTGATATTGGAAGATAAACAAAAGGGGGAGGGAGCCACCAGAAGCGACCCATTGGAAAGTGATACCCCAATGTGAGAGTGCCCTGGGATTGGGGACCAGCCTTGACTTGGAGTCTGGCTCGGGACACTCAAAGAGATTAAAGGATCGTGGGGGAAGATTGTGGGAATCGGCACAGTTGGGGACACGGGCTTGAGTCCCCGGAGCCCCGGCAGCCACCCCTGGCGTTGAGCCACACCACCCCTGGCGCTAAGCCAGAGAGAGTGCGGGGAAGAAACCAGGTCTTGGTCCCTGGGCCTGAGAGCGTCTGGGTGGCGGCTCCCCTGAGCGGCAGGGAGCCTCGCCAACAGGCAGAAACGCAAGCTTTTGCACTCTCCACCTGCCTGAGCGGCGCTACCAGTCTGAGTCACAACCCTCTCCCCTCCTGGAGAGAGGTGCGCGTGCAGGCGCCAGCGTGCAGAACCACAGCCTTTTGCACTCCTTGCTCTGCGCTACCAGAGTCTGAGTCGCGCCCCTCACCCCTCCCTAAGAGAGGTGCGTGCAAGCAGCTGCTTGCACTCTCTAGGACCGGAGAGTCTGACTACTCTCAGCCCGGGCCAGCGGGAAAATCTCAGTGCCCTATTGCAGCTTGGAACCTCTCTGGCGGTCTGGAGCTGCTCAGACAGCTGCTGCTATCATGGTTTTGGGTACAAGCAGGAGTTCCTGTGTCCCCAGAGACCGTGACTGGGAACGTGCTCTACCAGCGGCGGAGGGGGAATTTATGTGCTCCGGAGCACCCAGAGGGGAACAGACTGAGGCTTCTGAGAGGGAGGTCTGGGAGCTGTTTGCTTTCCTCTAAACCTCCAAAAACCATCAAAAGCTGCCAAGGCCTGAGAAAACAAACGAACAAACAAACAAAAAAACCTCCAGAGAACAAAAGCCTGAAAAACTGGTTTCCTCAGAGCCCACCCCCTTGATGGGGGCCGGGAGACTTAACTCAGGAAACAGTGCCTGAAAACCCACGTGGCAGGCCCCTCCCCCAGAAAACCAACAACAGCAGCAACAACAACAACAAAAAGACAAGAGAACCACCACCACTACTTCATAGATACAACTTTTATTTTTAATTCGTTCCCACTATTCTGGTTCATTTTTTTTATAGATAATTTTTTAACCTATTTACCATCACAGTGAGGAACTTTTTGATACATAGGATCAACTTACTAATTTTCTTTTATGAACTGTGCTTCTGGTGTCATACCTAAGAAATCTTTGCCCAATCTACAGTCCTAAAGATTTCCTCCTGTTTTCTCCTAGAAGTTTTGTTTTAGCTCTTAAGAATATAATCCCTTTTGAGTGAGCTTTGTGTATGGTGTAAGATAAGGGCTATGTTCATCTTTTTTTGCTAGTGGATATCCAATTGTCATAACACCATTTGTTGAACAGACTATCTTTTTTTCAATGAACTGCCTTTATGCCTTTGTTTAAAAAGTCAATTAATTATGAATATAAGGATTTATTTCTCAACTGTCAATTCTATTTATTCTTCTATATGTCTATTTTTATGTTAGTACCACATTGTCTTGGTAGTTGTAGTTTTATATTAAATTCTGACTCTAGGAAGTGGAAGTCCTCCAA
>RCUC01065259.1:0-11125 GCA_003697995.1 Taxidea taxus jeffersonii
GAGAGAGAGAGAGAGAGAGAGAGAGACAGTCAGACAGAAGCAATGACCAAATAAAAAACAAGAACGTTATCTCCTGGGGCCATACCCTCCCTTAGAAGACAAGCCCACGGCAGGGCTCCCCCTTCTCAGAGGTGGGAGGGAAAACTGGGCTCATGAGCCCCGTCGGAGGTGAGGCCTGTCTGCACTGGAGCCCACTGTCTTCAGCAGCAACAAGGAGACAGCAGAGTCATAAGGTGAGACCAGCCAATGGGGAAAGCCAAGAAGTTTCCCCTGTCCCGAAGGAGAGGAGGAAAGATGGAGCCGCCAAGCAGGGTCATCTCTTTCTTGTTCTTTACTGCAGTTCACAGACCCTCCCAAATGATCCAGGGCCTCGGGGCTTCCATTTTCACACACCCCTCCATGCCCCCCCACCGGGGTAAACACGTGTGGGTGAGCCCAGGGAGTGGGGCCTGGGATCGGCAGCTTTGAGATGGATGTGGCGTGTCAGCTTTGATTCATAGGCGCTCTCCCTGCTTTGTACTGGAATAACTTCCACCAATTTCATATGGCCTCACTAGAACAGAGGCCTGTTCTTTGCAAAAGCGAACCCTCCCACACACACAGAGCGGTGTGAGGAGGGTGACGGGTCTCCTCCCTCTCACCCATGTGCCAAGGTGCCCAGGATTCGCACAATCGGAGGGGCCCACAGAAGGTTCCCACTGTGTGCCAGCCACAATGGCCCACAACGCACGTAAAACAAGCCTCTGCTTTCAAGGAGTTTTCAATCTTCCCTTTAAAAATAGGTTATCCAGTAAAAGTGGCCCATGACCTGTGAGCAGCCATCACCACCTCCCCAGAGCCACTGCTGAACTGTGGCTCCCTTTTAGAGTTCTAAGATCATTGGGCAGAGGACAGGTAAGTTTTGACATGGCAGGAAAAAAGGAGGAAGACTTTCAGAGCTTATGAACTGACTTTAAAACAAATCTCAGCATCTAGGAGTTAGCAGGGAAGATCTGGGCTCATGGAAGAGTGAGAGACTATTCTATGGGGGAAACTGAGACCCACCAAAGAAAGGTGAGATTTTCTTTCTGTTGTGAGGCTATCCCTTCCCTCAGGGTCGGGGTCTCAGTCATCATACTGAAAAACTCTGTCAGATAATATAAATAACTGTAAATGTCAGCCTTTGACTGGTGACGCCCTAACATTCTCTTCTTCCTCTGCACCTCCTCTCCTCTGAGCCCACCCATACCCACAACTCCCTCATCACCACCTCAGACCACTGTTCCTCCTAGGTCAACAAAGACCTCTGATGGCTTATTATGATCAGATCTGCAGAGGTCCGGCCCACACCCACCTCCCTAATATTATTTCCCACTTCTCAGTCTGCTGAGCCCCATGCTCTGGCCCAGTGCCACTCCGCATCTGTGCCCTGCACTCCAGCCCCTCCTCCTCTGCCCACAGGAGTCCTCCTCCCTGCCTCTCCAGGCAAAACCCTACCCAGAGGACCCCCCGGTGCCCCGTGAGACACAGCTTACCCCCACAACCTTTGTTTGTACCTTACCCAAAAATCTCTTGCTTTGCATTAAAGTCGTGGTCATTCTGATTTCTGGTCTTCCAACCAGGAAGTTTGGTCCGATCAACACTACTCTATTTGTGGGGATCCCAAGAAAGAATGTTTGTTCACTGAAAGCTAGGCTCTCCCTATATGATACCTTTATAGCAGAATAGGTATGATTATTTTAGGGACTTGACTTACTCTTTTTTTAAAAAAGATTTTATTTATTTATTTGACCGAGAGAGAGAGAGAGAGACAGCAAGAGAGAGAACACAAGCAGGGAGAGTGGGAGAGGAAGAAGCAGTCTTCCCACTGAGCAGAGAGCCCAACGTGGGTTCGATCCCAGAACCCTGGGATTATGACCTGAGCTGAAGGTAGCCATTAACGACTGAGCCACCCAGGTGCCCCTTGCCTTACTCTTAAGGAGCAGAATGATGTTTATCATAACAGCTGCAGTTGGTGGCCACATAAATGTTTGCTGACTGTTGAGTTTTAACTGGTAAGGGAAGGACAGACCGAGCTTCTTGATGTCCCTGAAGTCGACTGCAGGGGCCTCTGTCTCCTTGTCCTACCAGGGCCGGCGGTGGAGGCTGCGCTAACACCCCCGGGAGCACCAGTAGCGATCTCCTCAGAGGGACTAATGAATGATGTTGTGGAGGGAGTCCCAGCCGAGAGTCCAGGACCTGGGGTATGGACAAGCCTGCCACCGAAGAGCCACAGGGCCTTGGGCCAATCTGTTTATTGCAGCAGATGGACCAAGGACAGGACCCACTGGTGTGTGATGTTCCATCCTGTGACTGTGGCTCTTCCCAAGTGGTCTTTGAACCGCACTGACTATTTGAGTTGATCAAAATTGTGGATTAACCAGACGTGGAGGCCCGTAAAGGTAAACACCAGAGGAAAGGTTGTCATGCGAAGTCTAAGGCAAACAGCCTGGCAGTTTCGATGACCAGGAGCACTTGTTGTGCAAGTGGCAAATCTGGAGACGCAGTCAGTTCAACAGCCCCTTTAACTGGCGTCCCTGGGGAGCTGCGGGCCTGCAGATCCGTCAGAGTGAGTGGAGGAGGGACAGCGTGACACGTAAGGTAGGGAAGACAGGACGCTAGAGCTGGCTGTCCATGGCCTGATCACAAAGTGCCTTCCCCCAGCCTCGGGTTGCCTGCTTGCACCCGCCCTGCCTGGGACCTAAAGCCCTTCTTCCTCCCTTCCTCAGGTGAGGAAATCCAGCACACTCGCCTACAGAGCGTCGGAGTTGTTTTCTCTCTTATTCCCAGGAAGCATTCTGGCTTGGCTTAACGTAGAGGAATAGGCTGTTAGGTGCTTTTCAGAAGGCAGCACACCTTGGAGAGGGACACCCGCCTTGGTACCAGGGCAGGGTTGGGAGTGGGGAGCAAGCAGGCCCTGACCTCACCCCTGCACGTGTGACAGCCACAAAGAGAAGAATTGATCTCACACTGAAAGTAGCCTGTGTGGCCTTCTGGTTCAAAATAGTGTCTGATTAGCAAATAAGGAAAGAAAGAAGAAGGGCGGGAGAAGGGCAGGAGGGAAGCTGGAAACAGCATTCCAAAGAAAGAAAGGTAGAACTCTGCCAGGGGTCTCACAGAGCATACAGTACAAGGATTCACACAGCATACAGTACAAGGATTCAGGAAAGTGGGCATGCTTCGTGGAGTACAAGAAGTTTTGGTCTTTATGAAATAGGACCACACATCTTTAAGGATAGCAGGGCAAAAGATGGTATTAAAGGGAACTAGACTAAATAAGGAAAGGTATCAAAACCAAAAGGCAGCAAATCCATCAAGTTCTCACCATCTTGCGAGTCCTTTAACCAACTCCTGGGAATTTATCGTAAGAAATAATTCTAGATGTGTATAAAGATAAGCTACAAGGATGTGTGTCACTGTACTCTTTATAGTATGAGGAATGATGAGGAAAGGGATGCTCAACAAAAGAGGATCAGCTTCATAAGTTATGGTATATCTGTGCACTGAAATACTAGAGCACTCATTAAAAAACTACATTGTAAAGACTTTCATGTCATTCCACTGAAATAACATGGGGATATCTGCAAGCCCGATTTCCAAGTGGAAACAAAGCAGCTGTAAAATACTGTTAACAATGATGATGACATTTTATAAACAGAGATACATGTATATAGATTCACAGAAAAATGCCTGGAGGATATGCACCAAGATATGCAGACTGGTTATCTCTGGGTGGTAAAATCATGGTGGTATATCTCATTTTTTGTTTATTTGTATTTCCTAACTTTTTTTTTTAAGATTTTATTTATTTATTTGTCAGAGAGAGTGGGCACAGAGAGAGGCAGACAGATTGGCAGGCAGAGGCAGAGGGAGAAGCAGGCTCCCTGCTGAGCAAGGAGCCCGATGTGGGACTCGATCCCAGGACGCCTGGATCATGACCTGAGCCGAAGGCAGCTGCTTAACCAACTGAGCCACCCAGGCGTCCCTGTATTTCCTAACTTTTTACATTGAATATGCATCACTTTTTTAAGAAGAAAAAAAATAGGAACATTCAGAATTAAAATGCACATTGACAGGAGAAAGGAATGGACCTGATAGTTTGGAAGAGCCAGTCAATGAGGGGGTGGGGGAAGGTGACAGGTTCTCACAGGATGCAAAACACAGAGGAGGCTTAAGGGAGCCAAAGGGAAGCAGAGAGCTTTACAAGGGAACTGAGATCCTATATATGGCTAATGGTGCTCCCAAAGAAGAGGCCAGAACAGATGCTATCCAGGCAAGAATCTGGTATATAATAGGAGATCTCTTTTCTGAGCTATAAATAAATAAATAAATTATAAATAAATAAATATCCTTTGCATCAAAGTAAAGCCTAATCATGTCCCTGAGAAATTAAAAACAAAAGCAAAAGGAATGAAAGAAGGGAGGGAGGGAAAGAGGACGGGGTTATAAATGAACTAACATAGTCCCCCTCTTCTAGATTTCTTATTATAAATATAAAGAAAAAAATTCTGCAAGCATTCTGGCTGAAAAAAATAAATAAGTAAAACAGATAATCCTGAAAGAAACAAAAATCCCCTTGGCTTCAACATCAAATTTCAGAAGGCAATGGAATGAGATTTACAACATCTTAAAGGGAAAAAGAAAAGGAAAAAAACATGTTCTCACTCTGCCAAGCTGCCCTTTCCTTTGAGCATGAAGAAAACAAAGGGGCCTGTTCTTTGTGAAGTTTCTGAGGAGAGCATATCAGGTGAGTGAACCCATGTGACCAAGAAGGAGCCTGACCTGGTGGTGGGGAGGGGGAGGGTGCAAAACCTCATCAAGGCCATACTCGGGCTTGGGGTGCACCTTGCAGCTCTGCATACTAGCCCTGGGTCTTCACTCAGACTGTCTTCCTTCCCAGGATGGAAGAATAGGGCTTTGAGGTACCTGCTCTGTGCACGCCCCCACCCTGCCCCTCCCTGCTTCCTCTCCCTTCTCCTCCCTGAAGACACACCTCTGCCTGTTCACAGGCTACTTAGGGTTCTGGACACCTGCCCCATTTCTTCTCCAATCCAAACAGCATTTAGCCTCCTGGAACCCTGTTCAGCACCAGGCTGGCTGCTCTTAGGGCTAGGCAAGCCCCCTCCTTCCCAAAGGAAACTTGGCACCCCTCACTTCACCACCTCATGCCCCAACCCAGGCCGAGAGCTGGGGCAGTGCCCTCGGGAACCGTCCAGCCTAGTTAGGAGGAGTGTGGCAGTCAAGTGACAATGCTCATCCAGCCCTTTCCCGAGCACCTTCTTCTTAGCCTGCTTCTACTATAAAGAACGGAAAGCCAGCCACTTGTCCTACTTTCTGCTGTAGCTAGAGTGGCCACACGACTCATTTCTGGCCAATGAAATGAAGGCAGAAGCCCCAAGGAGGGCACTGTGTCTCTCAAAATAAAGCAAGGCTTGCCAGAAACAAGAAAATGGTACTCCCCTTTGGTTTTCCCCTTCTTTTCCTGCCTGGAACACAGACAAGATGGCTGGAGGTTCAGCAGCCATCATGTGATTATGAGGCAACAAGTGGGGGAGGTTCGGGGAAGATGATGACACAGCAAGAGAGCAGGGTCCTAAAAGCAGCTTCACCAGCCCTGAGCTGACCACATCTGGATTTTGTGTGAGATGAGAAAAATAAGCCCCAGTTATGCAACACTGCTCTTCAATTGATAATTGTAGCCAAACACTGCTGATATAAGAAGGTAATAAAGTTAAACAATAAAAACCTCAGCTATTAGCCTCTTTCTCTGTAGTCAAATTGTTATAAATCTGAGTGGTTTCTGTTTTAAGCAATAAGATCTTTCTCAAAATATTTTTCAAATATATATTCTACAATAACCTTTCCCTATCATTCTGTAATGAGCCAAAATATACTGATAGCCTCATGAAGGGGAATATATGCAAAGGGCTGGTAGCCCATATCTTCTCTGAGTCCCCAATGTAGTCCTCAATAGCCCTACCTAGTACAATGACTCTTTCTCTCTCTAATCTGCTGTAGGTTTAAAATTGCAGCCAAGAGTTTGCTAGAAGGGATTATAATGAGCACTAGGCTGAAGAGTCTGAGGGCTCTTGCCTTCAAAATCAGGGCAAGGCAAGAGAGAGCCAGGGGCAATAGCTCTCCCCACAAACGTTGAACCGGATATGTATTAGCTTCACAGAAGTCTCTTGGTTTTCTTCTAGATTCACACCTTTCTCCTGGGTTGGTAAGATTAGGAGGCACCAAAATGCAGATGTGGTACGGCAATAGCCCAAGATAAGTCACAAGTAAACTTAGGGTCCAACAAATGCCCTAAGCAGGCAGGGTTATAAACATTCATGGGAGAGAGAGGCTCTGGTGGGCCAGAGTCAGGGAGAGCTTAAGTCTTGAAGGGTGATCAGGCCCTGGCTACTTTGGGATGGGAGCCCCAAGCTTTCTGAGAAGGTGGTAAAAAGCACAGAGTCTGGGAGGCTGGGAGTCGGGTAGCATGGTTGGCCACAGGCTTAGGCAGAAGAGTGGAGGCAGACCAAGAGAGGGAAGTTAGGGCTGAAATAGGTCCTCTGAAGAGTCAGAATTCCCCTTCCCAGGCAACAGGGACCACAGACAGGCCACTGAACCTACCTTGGACAGGAACCAACCTGCAGACCCGCCCTTGTTGTTGTGGCCAACATTGATCTTCATCAGCTGCCCAAGATCTGGAGCATCTAGCATGAACTTGTCTTCAGCTCCCCTTTCAAAGTTGTCCTTTTCATTTTCCAGCTGACGCTCCCCTGTATACACACATGTAAGAAACTTACAAAGGAGATCAGAGGAGGAGGAAAAACCCACTTCTAAGCTTAATCATCTACCCACTGGAGGGTGGTCTCAAAAGTCAACATGGTGGGAGGTGGTGGGAGGGTGGGACAGGACTACGTAGGTACTCTTTGTACTTCCACTCCATTTTGCTGTGAACCTAAAATTACTTGAACAATGATGTTAAATTTTTCTTTTGAAAATTTTATTTACTTATTTGACAGAGAGAGAGAGATCACAAGTAGGCCGAGAGGCAGGTGGGGAGAGGGGAGGCGGGGGAAGCAGGCTCCCTGCTGAGCAGAGAGCCTGATGTGGGCCTTGATTTCAGGACCCTGAGATTATGACTTGAGCTGAAGGCAGAGGCTTCAACCCACTGAGAGACCCAGGAGTCCCTGTTAAATTTTTTTAAGACGTCAACACAAGAGCTTTATCCTGAGATCTCCAGACTCTGTAAATCCCTCCAACCTCCAGTCAAGGCAGAAGCTTGCCCTGCATGTGGCTTGTGCCTGGGTCCATAACTGGGTTTTTGCTTTCTGTATTAGTCTGGAGTTCCCATCCTGGTGAAACCAGGTACACCTCCATGAGGTCCTGTCTGGCTTGTACCAGCTTCTTGTCTTTGAACTGGGAGCATAGCTGTGGGAGTTGGTCCAGGCTGTGCTGGACCCCTGACTGCCAAGAGACCCCCTTAAGCCTGTCTCCTTTTCTGGACACCAGTGATGACAGCTACCATCAGACATGTTAGTTCCACAAAGATTTTTTTTTTCTTTTCTCTTTGTCACCACAATCCAAGAGGGGTAGCATTAATTCCATCTTGTGGATGAAGAAACAGGCTTAGAGAAGCCAGATAACATGGCAGAAGTCACAGGGGGTGATCATGGATCATTAAGATCCATTCTAACCTGTTCTTCCTACTTTGCAGTTTTCCAGTATTATGTCCCCAAGTTCACAAGCCGTACTAACATCTACAGCCCACATAAGCCCCACGTAAGCATCATGCTGATGTCATCCATTTCCTTCCTTCCTTTCTTTTTAAGATTTTATAAATTTATTTGACAGAGAAATAGAGATCACAAGTAGGAGAGCAGCAGGCAGAGGGAGAGGCAGGCTCTCCACCGAGCAGGGAACCTGATGTGGGCCTCAATCCCAGGATCCTGGGATCATGTCCTGAGCCGAAGACAGATGCTTAACTGACTGAGCCACCCAGGTGCCCCTGCTTTCTTTTCTAAAATTTAATTTCTTTACATCTTTCTACATTTTGAACTGCAACAATTCAAACATATAGAAAAGTAGTATAGGACACCCACACTCCCACCACCAGATTTCAAAGGCAGAACAGGTGCTAACACTCTGCCTAATTAGCTTAGACCTTTCCTTTTGTTTTAAATTTTTTAAAAAATATTTTATTTATTCATTTGACAGAGATCACAAGTAGGCAGAGAGGCAGCAGAGAGAGAGGGAGAAGCAGGCTCTCTGCTCAGCAGAGAGCCCGATGTGGGGCTCAATCCCAGGACCCTGAGATAGTGCCCGAGCCGAAGGCAGAGGCTTTTTTTTTTTTTCCTTAAAGATTTTATTTATTTATCTGACAGACAGAGATCACAAGTAGGCAGAGAGGCAGGCAGAGAGAGAGGGAAGCAGGCTCCCCGCTGAGCAGAGAGCCTGATTCAGGGCTCGATTCCAGGACCCTGGGATCATGACCTGAGCCAAAGGCAGAGGCTTAATCCACTAAGTCACCCAGGTGCCCCCGAAGGCAGAGGCTTTAACCCAGTGAGCCATCCAGGCACACCAGACCTTTCTCTTCTTTAAAGAAGAGATGACAGGTAGGTCTAAAGTCTCACCAGGCACCGGACTCTCTTACCCCCTCCTGTGAATAAACACCATCACCTGTATTGTCTCCATGGATTTTGGTCTGCACGTGATGTCTTCACACAAAAAATGTACTTCTTTGCATGTTTTAGAATTTACAAGAAAAACTCCCCAGTGCACATCTGTCTCTGTCTCAGGGTCGTCATCCACACACTGGAGATGCGAATGGCCCCACCATTTAGGGTCCGATGGGACGATGAGCTAAATGGGTCTCCACGAAGTGGCTGCCCATGCAGGTGCTATGTTCATGATGGGGTTGCTACCACTTCCCACTCACCATTACATCATCGTCTCTGTCATGCGGCATGCAACTGACTTTCCTCTCAGCTATTACTAGGCTTTTCGGGTCTCCTTGTTGATGCTAGCGACTTGAGTTCATTTGTGTAACTGCTGCGTGATAGTCATCGAACAGAGACACACCTGTCATGTTTCTACCTCTGGAAGGCTGGGAGTTGGGCAGCCTAGTTGAGGTTGTGCCTAGTTTTTTTGCCACTGTGAACAGCACTGACATGGGCTCTTCCATAACTGCATTCTGCTGCACATCTGTGACATGTGCTCTGAGTAGGTACAAAGAGTCGCTGGGTCCTGGGTGTGCTCCCCTCCGGTGTATTAGGTATTACTGTAAAATTGCCCTCCAAGATGGGAGCTCCACAGCGATTACCACCAGCAGTGATGAGGCTCCCATCCCCCACATCATCCTTAACATATATATATTTGAAAATTTTATTTCAGTATGTATACAATCGTATTTCATTGTGATCTTAATTTATATTCTCGATTATTTGCAGAGATTAAACATATACATTGCTGAGAGAGATCTAAACAACCCATATATGTTGGTCACTTAGACCTTGCTCTTCTGTAGTTTTTTCTGTTCATATACTTTCCTATGTTTTTTATCATCTCTCCTCTGCCTATGGTGTCTTTCATCATATAGGCATTTTTCTAGTTTTAATGGACTTTATCAATATTTTCCTTTGTTATTTGTGCTTTCAGTGAATTGTTCAAGAAACTCCATCTTAAGTTCAAGTTCAAAAGATACTCAAAGTTTCTTCTAAAAATCTTAAGAGTAGGGGCACCTGGGTGGCTCAGTGGGTTAAAGCCTCTGCCTTTGGCTCAGGTCATGATCCCAGGATCCTGGGATTGAGCCTTTGGCTCAGGTCGTGATCCCAGGGTCCTGGGATTGAGCCCTGCATCGGGCTCTCTGCTCAGCAGGGAGCCTGCTTCCCTTCCTCTCTCTCTGCCTGCCTCTCTGACTACTTGTGATCTCTGTCTGTCCAATAAATAAATAAAATCTTTAAAAATAAATAAAATAAAAATCTTAAGAGTGTTGCTTTTCCACATTTAAGTCTTCAGCCCATCTGGAAGTTATTTTTCTGTATGGGAAAAGGTAAAGAGATCTAATTTTATCTTTCCTCATATGGTAAAGCAATTATTTGCACACCAATATTTGAATAGTTCATCCTTCCTTTCTGATTTATAACATTGCCTCTTTGTGTGTTTCTAGACTCTGTTCTGTTTCACTGATTTTTCTTTGTTTCTCCTTCTATCAATACCACACTGTTTTAGTTTTTAGAGATCTGTGGTGTCTCTAAATTTCTATTTATCCAGCAGGGTAAACACCCCCACTTATTAATATTACTTTCATTATTCAAAATAGTCTTCACAATAGTTAGCCCTTTATGGATGGGAATTTTATTAGCAGCTTAAGCTGCAGGATATGGCCTTTCGGAAATGTGACTGAAATTGAATTGCATTTATAGGATAATTTGGGAAAAATGAGTTCTTAATGAATTTGGGATTCCATAACATATCTCTCCATGTAAATATTCCTGGATATCCTCAAATTTCCAGAAAGCTCTTGTGTTAGAGTTTTTCTTAGGCACTTTGTAATTGCTATTGTGAATCATGTATTTTTAAATTAAATGTTAGCTTGTTGTTTTTATTAAAATTTGTAAATTAATCTTGAATCAAGAACCTTTACTAAACCTTCTTTCCCACTGCTTCTAAAGATTTGTAAGTCCTACTGGAGTTTTTAGACGATTATTATTTTTTATGAAAATTAAAGTTTGTTTCTAAATGGTGTGAGAGGTTGGAGTTTCTTCTAATTTTATTGACTACGATCAAGGAATGTTGTGTCTATCTTACTAGCTAATTTCAGTTTGTTGATTTGCTTTGTGGTTTTAGTACGTGGTCATTATACGCTTGAGAATAACGTGTATCCTCTACCAGCTGGACGCAGGAATCTGCGCCATTCCAGTAGATCAGGCTTATAAACTGTGTAGTAAAAATCTTCTACACCCACGCTAAATTTTTACTCATGAGATTTATCAATTATTGAGAGTGGTTTATTAAAATCTTCCACTGTAATTATGTACTTGTCAAGTTTCTTCAAGAGTTTTGTTTCTTTTTGCTTCCGGTGTTTTGGGAACATGTTGTAAAATTTATACCTGTT
>RCUC01065261.1:0-11649 GCA_003697995.1 Taxidea taxus jeffersonii
TTGATACCGGTTGAGACCTGATTTATGACCCAGGATGTGATCTATTCTGGAGAATGTCCCATGGGCACTAGAGAAGAATGTGTGTTCTGTTGCTTTGGGATGGAATGTTCTGAATATATCTGTGATGTCCATCTGCTCCAGTGTGTCATTTAAGACTTTATTTCCTTGTTGATCTTTTGCTTGGATGATCTGTCCATTTCAGTGAGGGGTGTGTTAAAGTCTCCAACTATTATTGTATTCTTGTCAATGTGTTTCTTTGATTTTGTTATTAATTGGTTTATATAGTTGGCTGCTCCCATGTTAGGGGCATCGATATTTAAAATTGTTAGATCTTCTTGTGGACAGACCCTTTGAGTATGATATAGTGTGCTTCCTCATTTCTTATTATAGCCTTTGGCTTAAAATCTAATTGATCTGATGTAAGGATTGCCACCCCAGCTTTCTTCTGATGTCCATTAGCATGGTAAATTGTTTTCCACCCCCTCACTTTCAATCTGGAGGTGTCTTCAGGTCTAAAATGAGTTTCTTGTAGGTGGCATATTGATGGGTTTCTGAAAACCTGTGTCTTTTGATTAGGGCATTTAGCCCATTTACATTGAGGGTAACTATGGAGAGATATGAATTTAGTGCCATTGTATTGCCTGTAAGGTGAGTGTTCCTGTATATTGTCTCTGTTCCTTTCTGATCTACTACTTTTAGGGTCTCTCTTTGCTTAGAGGACTCCTTTCAGTATTTCCTGTAGAGCTGGTTTGCTGTTTGCAAATTCTTTCAGTTTGTCCTGGAAGCTTTTTATCTCTCCTTCTATTTTCATGGATAACCTAGCTGGGTATAGTATTCTTGGCTGCATGTTTTTCTCGTTTCGTGCTCTGAATATATCATGCCAGTTCTTTCTGGCTTGCGAGGTCTCTGGATAATTCCGCTGCCAATCTAATATTTTTGCCAGTGTATGTTACAGACTTCTTGTCCTGGGCTGCTTTCAGGATTTTCTTTGTTGCTAAAACTTGTAAATTTTACTATTAGATGACGGGGTGTGGACCTATTCTTATTGTTTTTGAGGGGAATTCTCTGCACCACCTCGATTTTGATGCTTGTTTCCTTTGCCATATTAGGGAAATTCTCTACAGTAATTCCCTCTAATATACGTTCTGCTCCCCTCTCTCTTTCTTCTTCTTCTGGAATTATTTTAATGTTGTTTCGTCTTATGGTATCACTTATCTCTCGAATTCTCCCCTCATGGTCTAGTAGTTGTTTGTCTCTCTTTTGCTCAGCTTCTTTGTTCTCTGTCATTTGGTCTTCTATATCACTAATTCTTTCTTCTGCCTCATTTATCCTAGCAGTAAGAGCCTCTATTTTTGATTTCACCTCATTAATAGCTTTTTTGATTTCAATTTGGTTAGATTTTAGTTCTTTTATTTCTCCAGAAAGGGCTTTTATTTCTCCAGACATGGTTTCTCTAATATCTTCCGTGCCTTTTTCGAGCCCTGCTAAAACCTTGAGAATCATCATTCTAAACTCTGGATCTGACATGTTACCAATGTCTGTATTGATTAGGTCCCTAGCCTTTGGTACTGCCTCTTGTTCTTCTTTTTGTGGTGAGTTTTTCTGCCTTGTCATTTTGTCCAGATAAGAATATATGAAGTAGCAAATGAAATACTTAATGGGTGGCAAAGACCCTAGGAAAATGTGCTTTAACCAAATCCGAAGAGACCCCAAATTGTGGGGGGGGAGAGTATGGGAGTAAAAAGAAGTTCAGAAAAAAAGATTAAAAAAGGAAAACAAATAAAGAAAAAATAAAAAATATATATATATATATTAGACTGTTGACTAGAACAGGGTCACCCACTTAATTTTGGGAATATTTTGGTCTCTTTGAAGAAACTACCTCCCAACATTTTAAAGGATGGAAAACATATATAAGGGTAAACACAATGAAGGGATGGAATATGACCATAAATATGAAAAAAATTTTTTTTAAATTTCTAACAAAGGAGCTGATAAGGTAAGTTGGTTGGGAGAATAAAGAAAAGGAAAGTGGTGAGAATTTGCTCGGGCTGGCGACTAGATCAACCCCGGTGCTAGATTCAGGGTGTATTTTGATCTATTAGAAGAAATTGTACCCCAATTTTTTAGAAGAAAAAACCCTATGTATATACAAAAAATAAAGTTAGATACAATGAAGAATAAAATATGAGTATAATAATGAAGGTTAATAAATATTTTTTATGAAAGGTATTAAGATAAACTAGTTAAAAACATTAAAAGAGGAAAGGGTAAAGGTTAAAAGATAATTAGCAGGAGAAAATAAATTTAAAAAAATTAATTAACTTTGCAAGACTAAAAGATTCATGGGGAGAAAGCCATGAATTCCATGCTTTGCTTTCTCCTCCTCTGGATCTCCGCTGTTCTCCTTGGTAAGTGAACTTGGTCTTGGCTGGATTTCTTGTTCATCTTCTGGGGGAGGGGCCTGTTGTAGTGATTTTCAAGCGTCTCTGCCCCAGGCAGAATTGCACCGCCCTTACTAAGGGGCCAGGCTAAGTAATCAGCTGGGGTTCGCTTTTGGGAGCTTTTGTTCCCCGAATGCTTTCCGTAGAGTTCTGGAGGACGGGAATGAAGATGGTGGCCTCCCAATCTCTGGCCCAGAGGAGCCAAGAGCTTGGGGCCCTACTCTTCAGTGCACCCTCAGAGAAAAGTGCTCAATCACTCCCATCTCCCCTGCCTCTAGCTGTGCTTGGAGAAAAGCACTCAATCACTCCTGTCTCCCTGGCCTCCGGTTGTGCTCTGAGCTCACCCAGCCTGTGACCAAGTGTCTCTGTTTCTGGCACACAGCTCTGCCTGGGGTCTCCAAACCCCACAGATCCCTGACCTCTTCCAGGGTGGGGTCTTCCTGCATCTTGTGGGGACCCCACTCAGAGCAGTGGCCTGTGCCACAGATTATGGTTCAAGGTAACCCTGAGTTGGGAGCTCACTCCTCAGCTCTGTCTCTATAGCTGGCTTCTCCGCTCTAATACCTGCGAGCTCTGTGACCCTCAGGCACCCCCGATCTTTCTGTGACCCCGTGGGACCTGAGGCCACGCTGTTCTCACGTGGGCTTTACCCCAGTTTAGCCTCTGGAGCGATGTCCCTCAGTTGAGCAGACTTTTAAAAGCATGATTTTGTGCTCCATTGCTCTGCCGCTTGTCGGGAGCTGGCCCTTCCCGCCACGGTCTATCTTCCTGTCGCTTTGGATTCACTTCTCAGCTGGTCCTACCTTTCAGAAAGTTGTCGATTTTCTGTTTCTAGAATTGTTGCTCTTCTTCTCTTTGATCTCCTGTTGAATTTGTAGGTATTCACAATGGTTTGATAAGCTATCTAGCTGATCTCCTGCTGCCTAATGTCATCTCAGCCTGCTACTTCTCCACCATTTTGACTCCTCCCTTTTATTATCATTTAAAAATTTTTTTATTTATTTATTTGTCAGAGAGAGAGAAAGAAAAAGAGCACAGCATGGTGGGGAGTGTCAGGCAGAGGGAGAAGCAGGCTCCCCACTGAGCAGGGTGCCTGATGTGGGACTCTATCTCAAGATCCTAGATCATGACCTGAGCCTAACTATCAAAGGCATATGCTTAACTGACTGAGCCACCCAGGCATCCTGGTATAGACATTTTAACAATATTTTTCTTCCTTGCCATAAGCATGGAAGAAATATCTTTCCATTTATGTGTGTCATTGTCAATTTCTTTCATCAATGTTTTACACTTTTCAGAATATAGGTCTTTCACCTCTTTAGTTAAATTTATCCCTGGGTATCTTAGGTTTTTGGTGTAATTATAAATGGTATTATTTTCTTAATTTCTCTTTCTACAGCTTCATTATTAGTGTATAGAAATTCAATGGATTTTTGTACACTTATTTTGTATCCTGCAACTTTACTAAATTCAATAATCAGTCCTAGTAATTTTTTTGTTGAGTCTTTTGAGTTTTCTGTATATGGTATCATGTCATCTGCAAATAGTGAAAATTTATTCTTCTTTACAGTTTGATGCCTTTTATTTCTTTTTGTTGTCTGATTACTTTAGCTAGTATTTCTAGTACAGTGTTGAATAAAAGTGATGAAAGTGGACAGCCTTGTATTGTTCCTGACCTTAGGGGAAAATTCACAACTGAGTTATTCACAACTGAGTATGATGTTGTGTGGGTTTTTCATAGAAGGCCTTTTTTATGTTGAGGTATGTTCTTGTTAAGCTACTTTGTTGAGGGTTTTTATCATGAATGGATGTTATACTTTGTCAAATGCTTTTTCTTCATTTATTGAAATGATCACATGGTCTTTATCCTTTTTCTTATTGATGTCATGCATCACAAAATTATTGAACCAACTTTACATTGCACGAAAACTTGATTGTGGCGAATGATGTTCTAGTATATTGTTGGATTTGGTTTACTAGTATTTTGTTGAGGATTTTTGCGTTTGTGTTCATCAGAGATTGGGTGATAGTTCTCTTTTTTATGGTGTCCATTTGGTTTTGATATCAGGGTAATGCTTGCCTAATAGAATGACTTTGGAAGCATTCCTTTGTCTTCTATTTTTTGGGTTAGTTTGAGAAAAGAAATACTCTTCTTGAAATGTTTGCTACAATTTGCCTATGAAGTCCTCTGGTCCTGGACTTTTCTTTGTTGGGATTTTTTTTTTTGATTACTGATTCAATTTCTTTGCTGGTAATCACTGTGTTCAAGTTTTCTATTTCTTCCTGCTTCATTTTTGGTAGGTTATATGTTTCTAGGAATTTGTCCATTTCTTCTAGGTTGTCCAATTTGTATAAAATTTTGCATAATATCCTCTTACAATTTTTTGTATTACTGTGGTACCATTTGTTATTTTTCCTCTTTCATTTGTGATTTTCTTTTATTAGAGTTCTCTTTTTTTTCCATGATTCTGTCTAGAGGTTTACCAGTTTTGTTTATCTCTTCAAAGACCCAGCTCCTGATTTCATTGATCTTTTCTATTGTTTTTTAAATTTCTGTATCATTTATTTCTGCTCTAATTTTTATTCTTCCCTTCCTTTTGTTGGGTATGGGTTTTGTTTGTTTGTTCTTTTTTCTATATCCTTTAGGGGTAGGGTAGTGTTGTTTATTTGAGATTTTTCTTCCTTCTTGAGGTAGGCCTTATTGCTGTAAACTTTCCTGTTTGAACTGCCTTTGCTGCATCCCAAAGATTTTGGACTGTTCTGTTTTCACTTCCTTTGTCTCCATGTAGGTTTGATTTTTTTCTTTGACTTCTTGGCTGACCCTTTCATTGTTGAGTAGCATCTTGTTTAACCTCCATATATTAGTAGTCTTTCCAGATTTTGCTCATTGTTGATTTCTAGTTTCATAGCATTGTGGTCAGAAAAGGTGCAGAGTACTACTTTGATCTTTTCAAATTTCTTGAAACTTGTTTGTGGCCTAATATGTAGTCTGTTCTGGAAAATGTTCCATATGTACTTGAAAAGAATGTGTATTCTGCTGTTTAAAATGGAATTTTCTAAATACATCCATTAAGCCTATCTGATCTAGTGTGTCATTCAAAACCAGTGTTTCGCTGTTGATTTTCTGTTTGGGTGATCTGTCCATTGATATAAGTGGGGTGTTAAAGTCCTCTTCTTACTATGGGTTAGTTCTTTTATTTTTGTTATTAATGGTTTTGTGTATTTAGGTGATCCCATGTTGGGTGCATAAAATTTATAATTGTATCTTCTTGTTAGATTGCCCACTTTTATTATTATATAGTGTACTTCTTTTTCTCTCATTACAGTCTTGGTTTTAAAGTCTATTTTGTCTGACATAAGTATTGCTACTACAGCTTTCTTTGGATCTATTTGCATGATGTTTCTCCATTCCCTCACTTTCGATGTGCAAGTCTGGTCTGAAGTTAGTTTCTTGTACACAGCATATAGATGAGTCTTGTTTTTATATCCACTCCGTTTCCTTATGTTCTTTGATTGGAGCATTTAATCCATTTACACTCAGGTAATTATTGATAGATATATATTTATTGCCATTTTGTTATATATTTTGTGGTTGTTTCTATAGTTTTTCTCTGATCCCTTTAGCTCTAGCTATCCTTAATCATTTGCTAGTTTTCTTTAGTGATATACTTGGATTTCTTTTTCTTTATTCTTTTCATATTACTGGATTTGGGTTTGAGGTTGCCATTAGGTTTGTACAGAACATTGCATGTAACAATCTTTATGAAGTTGATGGTCACTTAAATTGGAACCCATTCCTTACTCTCTCATTCTCCCCCCATTTTAGGTATGTGGTGTCACATTATAAATCCTTTTTTTTTTTTAAGATTTATTTATTTGACAGAGAAAGATCACAAGGAGGCAGAGAGACAGGCAGACAGAGAGAGAGGAGGAAGCAGGCTTCCTGCCGAGCAGAGAGCCTGTTGTGGGACTCGATCCCAGGACCCTGGGATCATGACCTGAGCCGAAGGCAGAGGCTTAACCCACTGAGCCACCCAGGCACCCCTATAAATCCTTTTATTTTGTGAATCTCTTCACTGATATTTACAGATAGACTTATTTTTACTTCTGTTTGTTTTGTACTTTTCATATCCTCATTTATGGTCTTTCCTTTTCACTCTAATATTCCTTTAATTTTCTTTAATATTTCTTGTAGGGATGGCTTAGTAGTCATGAGCTCCTTTAGTTTTTATTTGTCTGAAGAACACTTTATTTCTCCTTCTGTTCTGAATTATAGCCTTGCTGAATAGAGTATTTTTGGCTGCAGATTTCTCCCTTTTAGCACTTTGAATTTATCATTCCACTTCTTTCTGGCCTGCAAAGTTTCTGCTGAAAAACCAGCTGATATCCTTACAGGATATCCTTTGTATGTAACTGTTTTTTTCTCTTGCTGCTTAAAAAAGTTTCTCTTTATTACTACATTTCAATTAGCATAAGTCTTAGTGTGGACCTCCTTGGGTTGATTTTGTTGGGGGAATCTCTGCTTTCTGGTTCTGGATATCTGTTTTCTTTCCCAGGTTAGGGATGTTTTCAGCTATTATTTCATCAAATAAATTTTCTGCCCCTTTTTGTCTGTCCTTCTTTTGGGATCTCTATACTGTGAATACTATTATGCTTGATGAAGTCACTGAGCTCCTTAAGTCTCTTCTCATTTTGTATGTATTTTTTTCTCTCACTGACTTTGCTTGCATACTTTCCATTAGTCTGTTTTCCAGGTTATTAATTTATTCCTCTGCTTCCTCTAGCCTGCTATTTATTCCATCATGTGTATTTTTAATTTCAACTGTTATATATATATATATTTTAGATTTTATTAATTTATTTGACAGAGATCACAAGTAGGCAGAGAGGCAGGCAAGAGAGAGAGGGCAAAGCAGTCTCCCTGCTGAGCAGAGAGCCCAATGCGGGGCTTGATCCCAGGACCCTGAGATCATGACCTGAGCTGTAGGAAGAGGCTTAACCCACTAAGCCACCCAGGAACCCCTCAACTGTCATATTCTTGATCTCTGTTTGTTTCCTTTTTAATCTCTTTGTTAAGGGTCTCACTGATGTCTTCTATCTTTTCTCAAGTCCACTGAATATCATTATAATCATTACTTTAAATTCTCTATCAGGCATAACACTTACATCTGTTTCATTTAGGTCTCTTGTTGTGATTTGTCTTGTTTTCTAATTTGGGACATATTCCTCTTTCCTTATTTTGCCCAACTATCTGTGTCTGTTTCTCTGTGTTAGGAAAGTCATTTATGTCTCTTGCCCTTGAAAGTGGTGGGTGGAGCATCTTCTTTTAACAAGGCTGCATCTGTCTTCTTCCCACAGGGGCGTGTATGAGCCAGACACAGCTGCTCAGAAGGTGCAGTTTTAACAATATGTGCTTGTCCTCTGCAAGAAGCCAGGAGATGCAGTGTTGGCATTATTTCCACTGGTTCTCTGGGGAGAGGACCCACAGGTTTGGGAGTGAGACAGTCTCAGCTGGAGTGGGGGAATGGCATGGTGTAGGCAAGTTAGGTAGTGAATGCTAGTGTCTAGCTGGTTCCTGCATGTGGCTATGTGATTATGCTGTGGGATGGGGAAGGAAATGGTACCTGCTAGCTCCTTTTTTTACTGTAGAAGTTCCTCAGTGAACTCTGGGATTATTAACTAACTCTCCCTCCTATATGTCCCAGATATTTTTGAAACTGCTGCTGCTAAGCTCTATCTTTCTAGAAATTGTGCTTTCTCTTTAAGCCTGGGAACTCAGCTTCCTAATATCTTCCAGGTTCTTTTAGAGTGGAGCCATTGATTTTTGAAAATTCTAGGGTTTAAGACCTGCTGTTTATAAGAACTCATGAAATCTGGTCCCTCTGATTTTAAGAGCCAAATTCTATGGGGATTCATCTTCCCTGTCAGGGTCTCCATTTTGATAGTCTGTTTCTCACCCCTCTCTGAGCCCACAGACCCCTCCCTCCCATGGATAGTGCGCTATCCATTTAGGTCCCTACAATGTCTCCACCCTTCCTTTCCACTCCACTGTAGTCCTTTCTCTACATTTAGTTTTGGACTTTGTTCTGCCAGTCTTTAGGTATTTTTCTGGGTTATTTGCACTGATGGGTTATCTATTTGTTTCTGTGGGATGAGGTGAGGTTAGGATCCTCCTACTCTGTCATCTTCCCATAAAGTTTAACAGTGTCTTCCCTCTTGACATTTTAAATTCAAAGCCATGTTTAAAAAATAATCTCAGTGGATTTTAATTTATGGCTATAATATCAGAGCTTTCTGAGTTCTGTTCTCTTATAGTTATTTTCTCTCTGTCCCTTTAGATATGCCTTAAAGGGGGTACCTTCATGGTTTGTTCAACTTCTTATTCCTCTGAAGTTACTTAGTCCCAGTAGATGGCTTATTGTATTTCTGTGCCTGTTTATGAATGTGAGTTTCCTTGGTACATTATAGTCCTATATAGAGATCCCTTGAACAGTAACTAGAAGGCTTGTTTTTGTCCTCATTGTTACCTTTTTCTATTTTCATTGATGCTGGGTCTTCTCAAATTTCAATAAGAACAAAAATAGAGATTTAAAGCTTTCTTTTGTTTCTTGAGATAACACTTTCAGAAGAGACACATTTACTCTACACTTCGAAGATGGTTTTCTGTTTTTATTTAAAGTTCATATTTTTCTGATGAGAAGCAATCATTCAAATCAATATTTCTCTCTGTGTAATGTGGCATTCTCTTTGTCTAGTTTTAAGACTTTCTCTTTTTAGGAGCACCTGGGTGACTCATTCATTAAGTGTCTGCATTCAGCTCAGGTCATGAGACCAGGTCCTGAGATCGAGCCCCGCATCAGGCTCCCTGCTCAGCAGGAAGCATGCTTCTCCCTCACCCACTCCCCCTGCTTGTGTTCTCTCTTTTGCTGTGTCTCTCTCAAATAAATAAAAAAATTCTTAAAAAAATTTTTTCTCTCCTTTTACTTTGTTTTCAGCGTTTCACTCTGAGGTGTGTAGGCATGATTTTCTTTACATACATCAACTTGGGTCTGCTGAGAATCTCAAGTATGTAAATTTCACCAAATTTGAGAAATTTTCAGCTACTTTTTCAACCACTTTTTCTATTATTTTCTTTCTCCCTTTTCCTGTGAGAATGCAATTACATGTTAGATATTTCATAGTATCACAATTGCTCCTCAGTCTCTCTTCATTTTAAAAATACTTGTTCTCTGGGGAGACCGGAGAGATTAAATGCTTTTCTATGAAGGCGCACTGAAGACTGGGGCCCCTAGCTCTCGGCTACTCTGAACCGGAGATTGGGAGGCCGCCATTGTCATTCCCGTCCTCCGGAACTCTATGGAAAGCATTCAGGGAACAAAAGCTCCCGAAAGCGAACCTGAGAGGATGACTTAGCCCGGCCCCTGGTAAGGGCGGTGCAATTCCGCCTGGGGCAGAGACACTCGAGAATCACTACAACAGGCCCCTCCCCCAGAAGATCAAAGAAATCCAGCCAAGACCAAGTTCACTTAACAAGGAGAACAGCGGATTCTTATCTGGACAAAATGACAAGGCGGAAAAACTCACCACAAAAAAAAAGAGCAGGAGACAGGACTGAAGGCTAGAGACCTAATCAATACAGACATTGGTAATATATCAGATCTGGAATTCAGGATGACGATTCTCAAGGTTCTAGCCGGGCTCGAAAAAGGCATGGAAGATATTAGAGAAACCCTGTCAGGAGAAATAAAAGCCCTTTCTGGAGAAATAAAAGAACTAAAGTCTAATCAAGTTGAAATAAAAAAAGCTATTAATGAGGTGCAATCAAAAATGGAGGCTCTTACTGCTAGGATAAATGAGGCAGAAGACAGAATTAGTGATATAGAAGACCAAATGACAGAGAATAAAGAAGCTGAGCAAAAGAGAGACAAATACTGGACCACGAGGGGAGAATTCGAGTGATAAGTGATGCCATAAGACGAAACAACATTAGAATAATTGGGATTCCAGAAGAAGAAGAAAGAGAAATAGGAGCAGAAGGTATACTGGAGAGGATTATTGTAGAGAATTTCCCTAATATAGCAAGGGGAACAAGCATCAAAAACCAGGAGGTGCAGAAAACACCCCTCAAAATCAATAGGAATCGGCTCACACCCCGCCATTTAATAGTAAAATTTACAAGTCTTAGCGACAAAGAGAAAATCCTGAAAGCAGCACGGGACAAGAAGTCTGTAACATATGATGGTAAAAATATTAGATTGGCAGCAGACTTATCCACAGAGACCTGGCAGGCCAGAAAGAACTGGCATGATATATTCAGAGCACTAAACGAGAAAAACATGCAGCCAAGAATACTTTATCCAGCTAGGTTATCCATGAAAATAGAAGGAGAGATAAAAAGCTTCCAGGACAAACAAAAACTGAAAGAATTTGTAAACACCAAACCAGCTCTACAGGAAATATTGAAAGGGGTCCTCTAAGCAAAGAGAGACCCTAAAAGTATTACCAGAAAGGAACAGAGACATTATACAGTAACAATCACCATACAGGCAATACAATGGCACTAAATTCATATCTCTCAATAGTTACCCTGAACGTAAATGGGCTAAATGCCCCAATCAAAAGACACAGGGTTTCAGAATGGATAAAAAAACAAAACCCATCCATATGCTGCCTACAAGAAACTCATTTTAGACCCGAAGACACCTCCAGATTGAAAGTGAGGGGGTGGAAAACAATTTACCATGCTAATGGACATCAGAAGAAAGCTGGGGTGGCAATCCTTATATCAGATCAATTAGATTTTAAGCCAAAGACTATAATAAGAGATGAGGAAGGACACTACATCATACTCAAAGGGTCTGTCCAACAAGAAGATCTAACAATTTTAAATATCGATGCCCCTAACATGGGAGCAGCCAACTATATGAACCAATTAATAACAAAATCAAAGAAACACATTGACAAGAATACAATAATAGTTGGAGACTTTAACACACCCCTCACTGAAATGGACAGATCATCCAAGCAAAAGATCAACAAGGAAATAAAGGTCTTAAATGACACACTGGAGCAGATGGACACCACAGATATATTCAGAACATTCCATCCCAAAGCAACAGAATACGCATTCTTCTCTAGTGCCCATGGAACATTCTCCTGAATAGATCACATCCTGGGTCATAAATCAGGTCTCAACCGGTATCAA
>RCUC01065268.1:0-20120 GCA_003697995.1 Taxidea taxus jeffersonii
CACAAGAGGAAAGTTGGAAAGAACCCAAATACATGGAGGCTAAAGAGCATCCTTCTAAAGAATGAATGGGTCAACCAGGAAATTAAAGAAGGATTGAAAAAAATTCGTGGAAACAAATGAAAATGAAAGCACAACTGTTCAAAATCTTCGGGTCACAGCAAAGATGGTCCTGAGAGGAAAGTATACAGTGATACAAGCCTTTCTTAAAAAAACAGGAAAGTACACAACCTAACCCTACACCTAAAGAAGCTGGAGAAAGAACAGCAAAGAAAGCCTAAACCCAGTGGGAGAAAAGTCATAATATCAGACCAGAAATCAATGAAATAGAAACCAAAAAGAACAGTAGAACAGATCAATGAAACTAGGAGCTTGTTCTTTGAAAGAATTAATAGGGTTGATAAATCCCTGGCCAAACTTATCAAAAAGAAAAGAAAGGATCCAAATAAATAAAATCATGAATGAAAGAGGACAGATCACAACCAACACCAAGGAAATACAAACAATTATAAGAACATATTATGAGCAACTATACACCAGCAAATTAGGCAATCTGGAAGAAAGGGATGCATTCCTAGGGAGGTATAAACTACCAAAACTGAATCAGGAAGAAATAGAAAATCTGAGCAGACCCATAAACAGTAAGGAAATTGAAGCAGTCATCAAAAATCTCCCAATAAACAAGAGTCCAGGGCCTAATGGCTTCCCAGGGGAATTCTACTAAACATTTAAAAAAGAATTAATATGTATTCTGAAACTCTTCCAAAAAAAATAGAAATGGAAGGAAAACTTCCAAACTCATTTTATGAGGCCAGCATTACCTTGATCCCAAAACCAGACAAAGACCTCATCACAAAGAATTGTAGACCAATATCCCTGATGAACATGGAGGTGAAAATTCTCACCAAAATACTAGCCAGTAGGATCTAATAGTATATTAAAAGGATTATTCACCACGACCAAGTGGTATTTATCCCAGGGCTGAAAGGTTGGTTCAACATCCACAAATCACTGTAATATAATACATTAATAAAAGAAAGAATAAGAACCATATGATACTCTCAATAGATGCTGAAAAAGCATTTGACAAAGAACAGCATCCCTTCCTGATCAAAACTCATCACAGTGTAGGGATAGAGGGTACATACCTCAGTATCATAGAGCCATTTATGAAAAACCCACAGCAAATATAATTCTCAATGGGGAGAAACTGAGACCTTTTCCCCTAAGGTCAGGAACACGGCAGGGATGTCCACTATCACCACTGCTATTCAACATAGTACTAGAAGTCCTAGCCTCAGCAATAGCAAAACAAAAAGAAATAAAAGGCATTTGAATTTGGCAAGGAAGAAGTCAAACTCTCACTCTTTGCATACAATATGATATTTTATGTAGAAAACCCAAAGACTCTATCCCAAAATGGCTAGAACTTATATAGGAATTCAGTAATGTGGCAGGATATAAAAATCAATGCACAGAAATCAGTTGCATTTCTATACATTAACACTGAGATAGAAGAAAGAAAAATTAAGGAATTGATCCCATTTTAATGTAAGATACCTAGGAATGAGTCTAATCAAAGAGGCAAAGAATCTGTACTCAGAAAACTATAGAATACTCCAGAAAGAAATTGAGGAAGACACAAAGAAATGGAAAAATGTTCCATGCTCATGGATTGGAAGAACAAATATTGTGAAAATGTCTATGCTACTTAGAGCAATCTACACATTTGAAGCAATCCCTATCAAAATACCATCAACTTTTTTCCCCAAAGAAATGGAAAAAATAATCCTAAAATTTGTATGGAACCACAAAAGACCCTGAATAGCCAGAAGAATGTTGAAAAAGAAAACCACAGCTGGTGGAATCACAATTCTGGATTTCAAGCTTTATTACAAAGCTGTGATCATCAAGACACTATGGTACTGGCACAAGAACAGACACATAGATCAGTGGAACAGAATAGAGAGCCCAGAAATAGACCCTCAACTCTATGGTCAACTAATCTTTGACAAAGCAGGAAAGAATGTCCAATGGAAAAAAGACAGCCTCTTCAACAAATGGTGTTGGGAAAATTGGACAGCCCCATGCAGAAAAATGAAATTGGACCATTTCCTTACACCACACACAAAAATAGACTCAAAATGGATGAAAGACCTCAACGTGAGAAAGGAATCCATCTAAATCCTTGAGGAGAACACAGGCAGCAACCTCTTTGACCTCAGCTGCAGCAACTTCTTCCTAGAAACATTGCCAAAGGCAAGGGGAGCAAGGGCAAAAAAGAACTATTGGGACTTCATCAAGATCAAAATCTTCTGCACAACAAAGGAAATAGTCAATAAAACCAAAACACAACTGACAGAATGGGAGAAGATATTCACAAATGACATACCAGGTAAAGGGGAAGTATCCAAAATCTATAAAGAGCTTAGCAAACTCAACACCCAAAGAACAAATAATCCAATCAAGAAATGGGCAGAAGACATGAACAGACATTTCTGCAAAGAAGACATCCAGATGGCCAACGGACACATGAAAAAGTGCTCCACATGACTCGGCATTAGGGAAATACAAATCAAAACCAAAGTGAGATCCCACTTCACACCAGTCAGAATGGCTGAAATTAGCAAGTCAGGAAACGACAGATGCTGGCGAGGATGCGGAGAAAGGGGAACCCTCCTACACTGTTGGTGGGAATGCAAGCTGGTGCAGCCACTCTGGAAAACAGCATGGAGGTTCCTCAAAAAGTTGAAAATAGAGCCACCTTATGACCCAGCAATCACACTACTGAGTATTTACCCTAAAGATACAAATGTGGTGATCCGAAGGGGCACGCACACCTGAACGTTCATAGCAGCAATGTCCACAATAGCCAAACTGAAAAGAGCCTAGATGTCCATCAACAGAGGAATGGATAAAGATGTTCTGAAGCTTGCCGAGTGTTTCAGCCATATTCTTTGATTCAACAAGTCACATATTCAGTGAGTCCCACGTACTTAGATTAAGCATGGCTCAAAGGAATCAAACATATGACAGCAACGGGGGACTCATTATAAACATTTATTATCAACAACCTTGGGAAGATGAGGGCAATTGACTCATGAAGAAGAAACCAAGGACAAAGGCTGTAGATATTTCTAAGACATTTGGAGATGCCAAGAATGTAAATCTCTGTTTTTTATTTTGTTTTAAAGATTTATCCTTTTCAGAGAGAGAAGGAGAGCACACAGGCAGGGGGGACGGGTGAGGGAATCTCACGCAGACCCCCCTGAGCTGGGAGCTTGATGCAGGGCTCGATCCCACAACCTTGAGATCATGACCCAAGCTGAGACCAAGAGCCAGATGCTTAACCAACTGAGCCACCCAGGCGTCTCTCTGCTTTCTTTTTAAAAAATTGCAGTGAAATACATATCATGGAAAAATTTACTGCCTTAACTATCTTTAACTACAACTTATTGACATTAAATACATTCACAGTGTCTGTCACCACCGTCCGCCTCCAGAACTCTGGTCATTTTGCAAAGCTGGAACTGTCCCTGTTGAGCAATGACTTTCCACTCTCCTCTGCCCTTGGGCCCTGGGGCGTGGCGTCTGCTTTCTGTCTCTGTGAATTTGACTACTCTAGCAATCTCACTAAGTGAAACCATGAGGTATCTGTCCTTTCCTGACTGACTGATTTCATTCAGTCCATCACTCAAGGTCCATCCACGTTGCAACATGGGTCCGAATTTCCTTGCGTCTTCAGGCTGGATGAGATTTCATTTTATATGTAACCCCACATTGTCCTCATCCACTCATCCACTCATCCACTGATGGACTCTGGGGTCGCTCCTCTGTTCAGCTGCTGTAAATCGTGCTATCAACACAGGGGGGCACAGATATCGGGGTGAGTCCCCGCTTTGATTTCCCTTGGATACATACCAAGAAATGGAATTGCTGGATCATGAGCTAATTCTAGATTTTTGATTTTTGTGAGGAATCGTCATACTGTTTACCAAAGCACCTGCACCATTTTACATTCCCATCAACCACACACCAGGATTTTTGCCGATCCATGCTATTCTCTGGCTTTATGGCAGTCGCCGTCCCAGTGAGTGTGAGGTGGTATCTCATTGTGGCTTTGATTTGCATTCACCCAATAACTAGTGACACAGTATTTTCATGGGGTTAGTGGTCATTTGTGTATTTTCCTTGGAGAAACGTCTATTCAAGTCTTTGCCTATCTTTTAGTGAGTTGTTTTTTGGTTGTAGTAGCTCTTTATATATTCTGGATGGTAACTCCTTATCAGATATATAATTTCCAACTATTTTCTTCCATTCCATAGGTTGCCTTTTCACTCTGCTGATTGTATATTTTGATGCACAGAAGTCTTAAATTTTGATACAACCCTGTTCATCTACTTTTAATTTTGCTGCTTGTACTTTTGTTGTCATACCCCAGAAAGGACTGCCAAAGCCAAATTCATGACCATTTCCCCTGTATTTTCTTCTAAGAGTTTTTACAGTTTTAACTCTCACATTTAGGTCTTTGATCCATTTTGGGTTAAGTTCTGCATATGGCATATGTTACAGTTATGTTTCTTCTTTTGTTTGTGGATGGCCCATTTTCCCAACCCCATTGGTTGAAAAGACTGTTTTTCCCGATTTAGTGGTCTTGGTGCCCCTGTTGACAATCACTTGACTATGAATGTGAGGATTTATTTCTGGGCTCCCTGTTCCGCTGTTTTATTCTGTTGGCTTGTCAGTGGCACACTGTTTTAATAACTTCAGTTTGTAGTAAGTTTTGAGATCAGCAAGTTTGAGCCCTTCAGCTTTGTTCTTCTTTTTCTAGATTGTTCTGGCTGCTTGGGGTCCCTTGACATTCCATATAAATTTTAGGATGGGTTTTCTATTTCTGCAAAAACTGTCATTGGGGTTTTGATAAAGATTGAATTGAATCTGTAAGAGAATGTAAAACTTGATCCAAGCCAGGTCAAGGTCGTTTTCTTTTTTAAAGATTGTATTTATTTACTTGAAAGAGAGAGAGAGCACAAGTGGGTGGAGGGACAGAGAGAGAGGGAGAAACAGGCTTCCCGCTGAGCAGGGAGCTCGATGCAGGACTCGATCCCAGGACCCTGAGATCATGATCTGAGCCGAAGGCAGACTCCTCACCGACTGAGCACCCATGCGCCCCCATGTTGACATTTATAGCTGTTCTAGATCTTGCGCTAGTTACTGGGAGAGGTTATATCTCAGGAGCTCTGTCCTCTAGAATTCTGTCTTCTAGAATTCAGACACTCACTTTCAAATGATCTCTTGTGGACTATAGCAGTCTTGAAGCTACGCACACCGCTTGCCTGTCTGGAGAAACGGCATTCCCTGTCTCCTCGCTTGTCTGAAAGGAGCTTCGTAGACTTCCAGTTCCGAGAAAGCTTCCAGACCTTCGTGTGCATTTCTCGGTCAAACTTGACGGCTGCAAATCGGTAACTCAGATTCAAGTCTTAGAAGCACAGGTGACAAAGTTCTATTTATACTCCTTATCACATAAAGAAGCTCCCACCCTTTCCAAGGTTGCTGGAAAACTTTTTCATAAATGGGTTGAGTTTTATCAAGTACTTTCTTTGATATTTACTGAGAGAGTCCTATGAGCTTTCTCTTGTGTATCTTACAAAGGTGGTAAACTGCACTAATTGATTTTCTATGGGAAATCACATCATGCAGTCGGGATAAGTCCAAGTTGTTGGTCATACATTACTTTCCTCGTATAGTGCTCGGTTCTGTTGCTCGAGTTTTGTTTAGGATTCAGCCTCTGTGGGTAAGTGATGAGGTAGCCAGTCTTCACAGACGACCCCGTGTCCCCCAGAATTCGTGCAGTGCATGGGCAGGCCCATGGTGTGGCCCAGTTTAAACACTCGGGTGTGGCGGAATTAGCGCCGAGCTCCTTCTGGGCACACGTCTCAGAAAAGCTGTGTAGGTTAGGCGATGTCACTGTCGAGAACCGTCAAGCACCTTGCAGCAAGCCTTGCTCACTGGCTGGAGATCGCAGCGAGGGGGCGCCTGCTCGAGTTCAAGTTCTGAGAGCATGTGGAGAGAGGGCGGTCCCACCATCCCCACGTGCTGGCCGAGCCTAGTGTTCCGGGGTCCCCGGCCAGGCAGCACACGAATGATAAGGCTCCTTGGACAGCCCAGCAGCTGAGCCTGAGACCACCACAGCCCGGGAACCCTGTGGGCGCGCAAGGGCCTCTGCAGAAGTCCTGCCTGTGGACAGAACAAGTGTTCACTCTGTGCGCCGCCACCGGGCTTGGAGGGTTAGTTCTGCACGGGGACACCACCTAAACGCTGCTTTTGTTTGGTGTTTGCATTAAAGTTAAGTCAGCTTTGGGGCGCCTGGGTGGTTCAGTGGGTTAAGCCTCTGCCTTCGGCTCAGGTCATGATCCCAGAGTCTTGGGATCGAGCCCCGCATCGGGCTCTCTGCTCAGCAGGGAGCCTGCTTCCTCCTCTCTCTCTGCCTGCCTCTCTGCCTGCTTGTGATCCTTGTCTGTCAAATAAATTAAAATTAAAAAATAAATAAATAAAATTAAATCAGCTTCATAAAATAAGTTGGGAATATTCCTCCCCCCATCTTTCTTTCTATTTCCCGGGAGAGTTTATGTAATGTCGGAATTAACTGTCGCCTGCAGGTTTACTAGAACCTGACTATGAAACGTCCTGGCTCTGATGCTTACTGTGTAGGAAGGCTCTTTTAACCAGTGGTTCTAGTCGTTGACTGATTAAGTCCGTGCTTCTCAGGCTGAGCCCAAGGCTTCCCAGTGCACCACCCGAAGTCACAGGGTGCAGATTTCTTCGTTTTAGAGGGAAAGATGTTGTCACATGACACCTGTTGGACACTGCACACACCTGTGACTCGAGGTAGTTTCTGGTTTCCCCATTGGGTCACACGAGGCTCCTGTCAATGATGTGTCTTCACGGAGCTGGCTTTGGGCTGTGGGGGTCCAGGCTCCATTGAGTTCCACATCTGAGAAGCTGTGCAGGATCCAGAGGGCACCTGCTTCCCAATATGGAGCAGTTGTGGTTGAGAAATTACTTTTTTCTTTCGGTGTGTGGGTATATGTGTGTGTTTTCCCAAAAGGCAGATAAGTTGTTAGGAGATAGCGTGCTTCCTCTCTGCTGTCTTTGCCTGCCTGCTCCAGGTTTGTGAATTTTATTGATCTTTTCAAAGAACCAGCTCTTGGCTTTATTGACATTTCTGTTTTCAAGGTGACTTTCTGTTTTCAATTTCTTTGATTTCTGCTCTTATGTCTATATTTTCTTCCCTCTACTTCCCTTGGGTTTCTTTTGCTCTTCTTTTGTCTCATTTCTTAAGGTATAAACCTTGATTATTCATTTGAGAACTTTTTTTCTGTCTAATATAATCATCGATTGCTTTCATTTTCCCCCCAAAAGCACCGCTTCTGCTGGATATTACAAATTCTGATATGTTGTATTTTCATTTTCATTTAGATCAAAATACTTCCAGTTTCCTTTGAGACTTAATTCCATTATTGTCAGAGAGCCCGTTTGAAATGATTTCCCTTCTTCAAGATTGTTTTCCACGGTGACTGCAACATCTAGCCTGGCCCCAGCGGTGTACGAGGGTCCTGCTGTCCCACATGCTCACCAATACTCATTTGCTGCTTGTGTTCCTGTCATCCTACTCGGTCGGAAGCTGTGTCTCTCAGTGCTGTTGGCCTGCACTTACCTGATGGCCCAGGAGGCTGAGCTGCTTCTCATGTGCTCATTAGCCATTCGTACCTATTTTTTGGAGAAATGTTCATGCATGTCTGTGGCCCATATTTCAGCTGAGTTCTTGGTCTTTTTGGTGTTGAGTTGTAGGAGTCATTTATATATTTTGGATGTTACACCTTCATCAGATACATGATTTGCAAACATTTTCGCCCATTCTATAGGTTGTCTTTTTATTTCTGTGTCCTCTGATATATAAAAAGTTTTTAATTTTGATGTAGTACATTGTGTCTCTGTGCTCTCTTACTGATTATTCTTTTGTGGCTCTATCTGAGGATCCATCATCAAACTCAAGGCCATGACGATCTACTGCACTGTGTTTCTATTGGTTTTAGTTCCTATATTCAGGATCCATTTCGAGTAAGTATTTATATCTGGTGTGAGGTAGGGACCAAATCCATCCCATTCAGTGTGGAAATCTGGTCCTCCCAGCACCGTCTGTTGAGGAGACTTCTCCTTCCTCACCGGGCAGATGTGGCTCCCTTGCCAGAGGTCAGCCAGCAGTAGATGCGTACGTAGGTCTCTACCTGGACTCAGTTCTGTTCCCGTCGTCCCTGCACTCCACTCGTCTTATGCAGTGTTGCACTCGTTCCATTACTTATGCTTTGTGAGGACTTCTAAAATCAGGAGTCCTCTAACTTTGCTCTTTTTCAGGTTGTTTTGGCCTTTTAGGGTTGAAAAACCATATGAGTGTGAGGATCACCTTCTTCATTTCTACAGAAAAGACTGTTGGAATTTTAGCAGGGATTGCATTGACTGTGTAGATGGCTTCGAGTAATGCTGACGTATTAGCAATATTGTGTCTTCCTTCTTAGGAATAAGGAACATCTTTCTCTATTTAGAGTCACTTCATTTCAGCAGTGTGTGGCAGTTTTCAGCACACAGGCTGGGTCCTGGTTGGGTTTATGGCTGGGCATTTTATTCTTGCAGACGCTACTGCGGTGCCGGGACCTCCCTAACTTCACCTTCAGCTTGCTCCTTGCCTGTGTGCGGAGTTGCTGCTGATTCGTGAATGTCGGTCTTACACCCTGCAGCTTTGCTGAATTCCTTTATTAATTTTAGTAGCTACCTTGTGGTTTCTCTGAGATTTTCTGTCTATAGCATTATGCCATCTGCAAATAGGGAGGGTTTAATTTTTTCTTTTTGAGTTGGGATGCCTTTGTTTCCTGTTCCAGTTGCTTCCGGTAGACCTTCCAGTGTGAGGATGGATAGCAGGATTGGAAGTGAGTATCTCTGTCTTGTTAATCTCAGGGCTGAAGTTTCTGATCTTTCACCACTGAGTATAATGTTAGCGCAGGTTTCTCATGAATGATGTTTGTCACGTTGAGAAAGTTCCCTTCTATCCCTAGTTTTCTGAAACTTTTTATCATAAAAGAGTGTTGGATTTTTTCAAATGCCTTTTTGCATTAATTTAGGTGATCATTTGCCTTATTCCCTTTGTTCTAGTGAAGCGGTGTATTATAGTAACTGATTTGCTTACAGTGAACCACACTTGCATTTTTGGAATAAATCCTACTTGGGAAGGTGTGTAATCCTTTTAACTTGCCCTTGGATTTGGTTTGCTAGTATTTTACTGAGGAGTTTTAGAATCGATACTCATAAGGGTTATTGGTCTCCAGTTCTTCTCGTCTGGTGTCTTCATGTGGCTCTGCTATCAACGTAATGCTCGTTCACTGAGTAAGTTAGCAAGTGTTCCCTCCTTCTTTATTTTCTGGAAGAATTTGAGAAGAATTGGTGCCAGTTTTTCTTTAACTGTTGGATAGAATTTTCCAGTGAAGCTGTCTGGTCCTGGACTTCTCTCTGGTGGAAGATACGTGATTCCTGATTCAGTCTCTACTGGTTTCAGGTCGGTTAGGATTTTCCATCTCAGACTGAGTCTGTTTAGGGGATTTACATGTTTCTAGAAATCTGTCCATTTCACTTAGGTAATGCATCTGTTAGCATAGGACTGTGTGTATCATTTCCTTGTGATCCTTTTGACTTCTGTAAGGTCAGTGGTTTGCACCTTCTCTCTTTTGTCTTTTTCAGTCTAGGTTTGTCAATTTTGTTGATCTCCAAAAGAAGCTTTCTTGTTTTGTTTTGTTGCTTTCATTGTTTTTCTATTCTCCAGTTTACTTATCTCCTCGCTAATTTGTATTATTCCCTTTCTTCTGCTAGCTTTGGGTTTACTTTTCCTTTTCTGGTTCCTCACAGTGTGAAGTTAGGTTATTGATGTGAGATCATTCTTCTTAATTTATTAATTGGTTAATTTTTAAGTTGAAGGATAATGGACATGTATTAGTTTCAGGTGTACCCAGTGATTTGACATTTATGTACATAACAAAATGCTCAGTATAATAAGTGTAGTTACCATCTGTGACCATACAAGGTTATCACAGCGTTATTGACTATTTCCTATGCTGTGCTGTTAATCCTTATGCCTCATTTATTTTGCAACTGGAAGACCGTAACTTTTAGTCCCCTTCGCCAGTGTTGTTCCTCCCAACACCACTCTCCCCGCTGGAAGCCACTAGTTTGGTCTCTGTATTCATGAGTCTGTTTTGTTTTAGTTTTTAGGTCGCACATATAAGTGAGATCAGATGGTCTTTGTCTGTCTCAGTCTGACTTATTTCACTTAGCATGATACCCTCTAGGTCCATCCATGGTATCACAAATGGCAAGATTTTCTTCTTTTTATGGTTGAATAATATTCCATTGTGTTTATACACCACATCTTTTTTTTTTTTAAGATTTTATTTATTTACTTGACAGACACAGATCACAAGTAGGCAGAGAAACAGGCAGAGAGAGAGGAAGGGAAGCAGGCTCCCCGCAGAGCAGAGAGCCCAATGTGGGGCTCGATCCCAGGACCCTGAGATCATGACCTGAGCCGAAGGCAGAGGCTTTAACCCACTGAGCCACCCAGGCGCCCCATACACCACATCTTTTTTATCCATTCATCAGCCGATGGATACTTGGGCTGTTTCTGTATCTTGGCTATTGTTTATAGCACTGCTGTAAACATCAGGGAGCATATATCCCTTTGAATTAGTATTTTTAGATTCTTTGGGTAAGTATCCTGTAGTGTGATTGCTGGATCGTAGGGTAGCTCTATTTTTAACTTCTTGAGGAACCCCCATACTGTTTTCCAGAGCGGCTGCCCAGTTTGCGTTCTCACCAACGGTGCAAAGGGCTCCCCTTTCTCCGCATCCTCTCCAACTCCTGTTCTTTCTTGTGTTGTTGATTTTAGCTGTTCTGACAGGTGGGGGGTGGCATATCACTGTGGTTTTGATCTGCATCTCCCTGATGACGAGTGATGCTGAACATCTTCTCCCGTGTGTTGGCCACCTGTGTGTCTTCTTTGGAAAAAGTCTATTTATGTCTTTGGCCCATTTTTTAAATTGGATTGTTTGGTTTTGGGGTGTTCGGTTGTATAAGTTCTTTATATATTTTGGATACTAACCCTTTATCAGTGGTTTTGATTTGTTATTTCTCTGAGGTCTTCTTTTAGAATTTAGGCATTTACAACTTACACCTGTAAGTTTTGGTATGTTGTGTTGTTTTTTTATGTCTAAGTATTCCTTCATTTTCTCTTCGACTTCTTCTTTGGCCCATTGGTTGTTGGAGACTGTGTTGTTTACCACATATTTGTGAATTTCCCAGTTTTCCTTTCATTACCTTTTCTAGCTTCATTTTATCGTCATCAGAAAAGATACTTTGCATGATTTCGATTGTTCTATTTACAGAGGATTGTTTTGTGGCCTAATGTATGCCTTATCCTGGAGCATGTTCTGTGTGCACTTGAGAAACGTGTGTCCTCTGCGTGGCTGGGTGGCGTGTCCTGCAGGCATCTGTTGCGCAGTTAGTGTGTCGTTCAAGAGCCCGCTTTCTTCAGTGGCCTGTCTGCACTGTCTGTCCGGTATTGCATTTGACCGTGTGACGGTCTCTCCCCCTTCTGTCAGGGCTTGCTCTGTACATTTTGGATCTCTGTTGGGGGCATATATTAATATATAATGTCTTTATTTCTTCTAACAACTTCAAAATTTATTTAAAACAATTTTTGACATGGAAACATTTTTATTTTTTTGAGTTTTATTCATCATGTAATCTCTACACCCAACATGGGGCTTACCCTCGTGACCCCAAGATCAAGAGTCACGTGCCCCACCAACTGAGCCAGGTGCCCCAATAGTTGTTTATTTAAAGTCTGTTTTGTCAGATATTAGTAACCCACCCAGGTCCCTTTTGGCTATTATTTCTGCAGAACAACTTTTCAATCCTTCTCTTTCAATCTACTTGTGTCTTTGGATCTCAGGTGAGTCTCTTGTAAACATCGTATAGTTGGATCATGGTTTTTTTCCTCTTAATTTTAATCCATTCTACCAATCTCTGCCTTTTGATGAGAGAGTTTAAAGTACTGATAAGAAAGATCTTCTAGGGACGCCTGGGTGGCTCAGTTGGTTAAGCAGCTGCCTTTGGCTCAGGTCATGATCCCAGCGTCCTAGGATCGAGTCCCACATCCGGCTCCTTGCTCAGCAGTGAGCCTGCTTCTCCCTCTGCCTCTGCCTGCCTCTCTGTCTGCCTGTGCTTGCTCTCTCTGACAAATAAATAAATAAAATCTTAAAAAAAAAAAAAGAAAGATCTTCTACCATTTTGCTCTTTTCTTTGTGTCTTACATCCTTTTCTGTCCCATATTTCCTCCATTACGGCCTTCTTTTGTGTGTAGTTGATCTTTTGAAAAAAATAGTGAACCATTTGATTGTTATTTCATTTCCTTTTGTGTATATATTTTTAAAGATATTTTCTTTTGGTTACCATAGAGACTATGTTTAACATCGTAAACTTAAAACATTTTTTGAGTTGTTACCAATCATATTCAAAAGCACACAAAACTGCCCCTGTACAGTACTGCCCTCTCCGACGTCATGCTGTCGTCGCAAGAAACACCTTCATACAGATGTGCCCAATAGTATACGTGTGCTAATTTTTAAAAAATTCAATAGGAAGTGAAAAGTAGAACTACAAACCAGAATCCAGTATGCTCACTTTTGCATTTGTACATGTGTTTACCTTCACTGAAAGTCTTCACTTCCTCACACAGCCCTGACTTGCTGTCTTCTGTCCTCCGGTCTCTAGGGCAATTCCAGTGGTCCTAGACTCCCTCGGATGTTGTCTTTCTGGGAGTGTCTTATTTCTTCTTCATTTTTAATAGACAGTTTTGCCAGATATGGGATTCTCAGTTGACAGTTTCTCGGCTCTTTATGTCAACCCACTGTCTTTTGGCTGCCAAGGTTTCTGGTGAGAAACTGGCCGTTAATCTTTTGAGGATTCCTTACACATGATGAGTCACTCCTCTCTGTCAAGGTTCTCTCTTTGTCTTTGTCTTACCACAGTTTAATTAGAATGACTCACGCAGGTCTCTGAGTTCAACCTATGTGGAGCTTGTTGATTGTGGGTTTATAGGTTTTTTGTTTAAATAAAATTTGGGACATTTTTAAAAAAGATTTTATTTATTTATTTGACAGAGAGAGACACTGCGAGAGAGGGGACACAAGCTGGGGAGTGGGAGAGGGAGAAGCAGGCTCCCCACTGAGCAGGGAGCCCGACGTGGGGCTCCATCCCAGGACCCTGGGACCATGACCTGAGCTGAAGGCAGAGGCTTAACCCACTGAGCCACCCAGGTGCCCCTGAATTTGGGATATTTTTAATCATTATTTCTTCCAATATTCTTCCTGCTCCTCTCTGTAGCTCTTTCTGGGACTTCTGCGTGTATGTGTTGGTTGATGCCACAGAACACACACATCCGTATGTTTGTTGTTCCGTCAAGTCCCTTGGGAACTGGTTGTTTTTTTTTTTTTCATTCTTTTTTCTTTCTGCTTCTTCAGACTCAATTTTTCATTGTCCTATTTTAGGTTTGCTGATTTTTCTACCTGCTCAAACCTGCCGTTGAAACTCTCTAGTGAATTTTTGTTTGTTGTATTCTGCCCCGGAATTTCTTTTTGATTTGTTTTTCATTGTTTATGCCTCTTTGTTGATATTCTTGTCTTGTTTGTGCATCATTTTCCTGATTTGCTTTAGCACTTTTTCTGTTTTCCTTTAGGTCCCTGAGAATATTTAAAACTGTCATTTTAATGTTTTTGTAATAAGTCCAAAGTCTGGACTTGCACAAGTGATTTCTGTCTGTTATTTTGTTCCTTCGAACGGGCCATGCTCCCCTGCTTCTTTGCATGCCTTTTGCTGCTGCTGCGGGTGCCATCCAAGCAGTACGAGGTGGTTCCTCTGGAAAGCAGACCCTCTGGCTGTTGCTGGGTTGCTGAAGATCGTGTACCTTCCCCGAACCGGCGCTCGAAGGCATTGTGCTCCCTGCCGAGGTGCTCCCTGAGGGCTTTGATCGTCAGCGCCGTGTTCAGCTAGAGTCTTGATGAGACTTTCTAGGATGCCAGGAATTAAGACAAGAAACAGACAAAAACAGAGAAAAAGAGTGAGAGAGACTACGAGGTAGAGGGAGAGACAGAGAGGCAGGGCAACTGGGACAGAGGGAGCCGAGACACAGAGACGCAGCGAGAGCGAACATGACCTGTCCCAGCCTTCGCAAACTGTGCCGTGCGGGGACCCCCCTTCGACTGTTAGCCAGGCTGGCGCTGAGTAAGCCCCCGCTGGAAGTTCAGGGTCTTCTTGGGCTTTTTCCAAGCATGCACTGTTCTCGGTCATGTGTTCAGCTTTCTAAATTTCCCAGTATATACAGTTTATTTCGCATGTCCTAGTTTCCCTCAAAACCTTCCCAGCTTATGCCGTAGGCAGGTAATTATGTATTTTCTCCAGCAAAGTTTTGCTCCAGAAATCCGAGGGCTGTTGGTCTGGCTTGTGGTATTTTCATGCAGTTCTCATCACTTTTCTGGCCTGTGTTCCCAGCGAGGTGAAACCGACTTGAGTGCCTTGTGTGGGCCCTTCAGGTCGACCCCATACGGGTGCCTCCGCGGAGTTTGATAGTAAGGTCCGCTCTGATCCCTCCAGGACCAGGGAAGTGATTCCACAATGGGAGCAAGGACGCTGCTCGACACCTCCTTGCCTGCTGAGGTGCTTCCTGTGTAAGACAGTGACCGCACCGGGCAGGAGTGGCACCGGGACGTGGAAATCGCCACAAAGCTGTCCTCCCATCCTAAGTCCCTCTTTCTTGATACAGGGCTCACTTGGTTGCTGTAAACTCCTACTGTTTTCCAGTGTTCTCAGAACATTGACTCTTACAACCTCTGCTGGTTTCTCAGTGTCTCGTTAGGGGGATGAGAGCTTGGAGCTCCCTACTGCACCACTTTCTGACATCACTGCCAGGGTCCACCGTGATAGAATGCTCATAGCGTATTTTGCTGTCCATTTACCTCGAGCCGTCTGTATCACTGTATTTGAAGTTAATTTCTTGTTTACAGCATATATTTAAGTCCTTCCCTCCCTATATTCGGAAAGTCTCTGTCTTTTAATTGGTGAGCTTAGATGACTTATACTGAATGTAATTATTGAAATGCTTTGAGATCCATGATTTTATTTTTATTTATTTATTTATTGAAGATTTTATTTATTTTCTTGACAGAGAGAGAAAGATCACAAGTAGGCAGAGAGACAGGCAGAGAGAGAGGGGGAAGCAGGCTCCCTGCTGAGCAGAGAGCCCGATGTGGGGCTCGATCCCAGGATCCCTGAGATCATGACCTGAGCTGAAGGCAGAGGCTTAACCCTCTGAGCCACCCAGGTGTCCTGAGGTCCATGATTTTATTACTTGTTTTCTTATTCCCTCTGGTTTTTATTCCTCTGTTTCCCCTTTTCTGCTTCATTTTTGGTTATTTGAATATTTTAAATATTTAACTTATCTATTCTGGCTTTTATTCTATCTCTCTGTATGGTTTTTTAAAACAGGATGTTATAGGGACGAGAACATGCATGGGTTTTCATAGTCCACTTTACTGCTTCAAACGGGAACAGAAGCCTCTTCGCCACAGTGGTCTCCTCACTTTGGGACTCCTCGTCCCCAATTTCTGTCGCCCTGGTCCCACACAGTACCTCTGCTTACGCCAGAAAGCCGATCAGTGGCGTGATTTTTGCTTTCGACTGCCAGACACGTTTAAGAACTGGAAAAAGGGTCGATTATACTCACGCAGATGTTTTAAGGTTCTTTCTGGTATCCTTCCCTCTGTCTGAAGAGTCCCCTTAGCATTTCTTTTGGAGCAGGCCTGTTGGCAAGGGATTCTCTTCATTTTGCTTCATCTGAGAATGTCTTTGTTTTCACTGGGTATATGGTTCCGAGTTGACAGCCCTTTCTTTCCAGCACTTAAAAAGTGTGTCACTTCCTTCTGGCCTCTGTGGTTTCCGAATCTGCAGTCGCGTGAATCCTTGTCATTTTACTCTCGTCGCTTTCTAAGATTTTTCTTCGTCATTAGTTTTCATCTGTGTAATTATGGTGTGTTTGCGTGTGCATTTCTTCAGGTTTACCATACTTGTGTTTTACTGAGTTTCTTAAAACTGAAGACACTGAGGTTAATGTCTTTTGTCATATGTGGGAATTTTCCAGCCATTATCCTTTAAATAGTTTTTTTCCGCACCACATTCTTTCTTCTGTCCTTCTGGGACTCCGGTGGCATGACTGTTAGACAGTCTGATGTTATCCTACAGTCCCTGAAACCCATCTTTTTTAAAAAAAATCTTTCTGTTGTTCAAGTTGGAAAACTTTTTTTAAAGATTTCTATTTATTTATTTGACGGAGATCACGGGGAGGCAGAGAGGCAGGCAGGGAGAGAAGGGAAGCAGGCTCCCCGCCGAGCAGAGAGCCCGACGCGGGGCTCGATCCCAGGACCCCGAGATCATGACCCGAGGCTGATGGCAGATGCTTAACGACTGAGCCACCCAGGCGCCCCATCCACTGAGTTAATTCTTCCGTGGCTGTGTTTTTCATTAATAAATTTTCCATTTAACTTTGTTATGTTTCCTGTTTCTTTGACTCTGTCTTTCCATTCCTTCAAGAGCATTCACTTCCGCTGCCTCTTTTCCTTTTTTTAAATATGGCCAAAGGATTTGAAAGACATTTCTTCGCCGAAGACATGCAGATGGACCAGAAAGCACATGAGAGGATGCGGAACACCATTCCACCACGGGGAAATGCAGGGCGAACCCAAACCAGGAGACGCGCCCCACGCCCACGAAGGCCCCTGCGTGAGAAAGACAGTCGCGGTTGCTCACACGGATGCGGGGAGCTTAGGGCCCTCCGCGCTGCTGATGGAAATACAAGGTGAGGGGCCGCCGTGGAGAGCCCCTCGCACGTGCCTCAGAAGGTTGAACGCCAGGTCCCTCCCTCGGCGGTCGCTTCCGCACTTCATCCTGCCAGCCGCTAACCTGCTTTCCGCTTCGCCGGGGACTCGCTTCTTTTGGGCATTTTGTAAACGTAGATCGCACAGCGCGTGGCCCCTCGTCGGGCTTCTTTCACTTGGCGCCGTGTCCTCAAGGCTCATCCGTGTCGCAGCAAGTGTGAAGACTTCGTTCCCGTTACAGGGGCGCACCGCCGTGTGGTGATGTCATCTTTGTTTACTCGTTTACTCGTTGACAGACATTTGGATGGTTTTTCTGACTCTTGTGAACAGTTCTACTATGAACTCGCATGTGCGCGAGTTTCTTCGAACACCTGCTTTCAGGTGTCTCCCCCATCACGTCTTGCAGCATTTTTACAGCAGCCGACTTAAACGTCCCAGGGGGCTCCAACGTCTGTGTCCCCTTGGCATTATGGTCTGCGGATTGTCGTTCCCATGCAATTTGAGGTTTCGCGGGTTCTTCTTAGGTCAAGCAACTTTGGGCTGCATCCTGGGTGGTTTGAACATTCTGCCGTGGGGCTCATGAACCCTGTGGAAATTGCACGCGTGTGTGAGGTCATCGCACGCACACTTCGGAGGCGAGTCGGGATGTCCTTGCACAGCTGCGTGGGTCCGCTTTCCTGAGATCCTCCTTCTCCACGATTTCCCTGGCACTTTGTAAACTTCCCAGAACTCCCCATTTCAGTCTTCCAACCAGAAAACAGGGCTTTAATTGCCTTCCTCCGCTGTACACTCGGGTACCTAGTCCATGTCCGGGGCTGGTCACCCAGATGGGAACGGGGGAGAGCAGCGTTGGCTTCTGTCACACCATCTCCAGACCGAGAAGGCAGAGGAAGTCTCTGCTGCTTCAGGTAAGCTCCTGTGGGCGGCCCTTCCTGTTGCTGTCCCCCTGCTCCCACTCAGCACCGCTCCGAGCCGGGGATGCGAGGAAGTAGAGAAAATGAAAACCAGCTTGCTGAGCACTGGGGCCCTCCTGTCTCATTACTCGAGCCAGGGTTGGGCAGCTTCTGGAGACGTCTCTGTCTGCGCTCTCCTCTGGACTGCAGGCCTCGCAGCGTGGGGCTGGGCGACACCGTAAGTGAACAGGGGTGAAGCCACTGCGAGTTGGGGGTCCCTCGAAGCCCCTCTTCTCCTCCGTCCGCCGCTGCTGTTGGTGCGCGGCTGCGCTCGGGTCGCCGCTGTCGATCTGAGCAGCCGCCTTTGGTGGGACAGACAAGGTGCAGCGTGTCCCAGCAGAACAGGAACCCAAGTTTCCACGTCCCAACCGCTCGCACTATGTTAACGCAGCCCGTAACACGCGGAAACCTCGCAGTGAGCCGCATCCTTGCCCGCCCTGCCCGGATGCCGAGCGGTCAGGTCTGTTTGGGCCACGAGAGTGACGGGCCACAAAGGTGCCGTTACAGTATCGGCCTGAAATAGTCACTTGTGGATGTAGAAATTAGAGGCAAATAAGGCAAAAAAAAAAAGGTCTTGTGTTCAGCCGGACACAGTTACCCCTTCGTACGCTCGTCACCCGCTTGGGACAGTAAAGCTCCGCGAGCGCCTCCTCCTGCTGCAGAACCGGCTTCCTCATCCCTTGTAGTGCTCGCTCTCCGGCGGGAAATTCGTTTCTGTTGTGTGAGAAGGCATTTTGCCTTGAGTCTTTTTTTTAGACTTCATTTTTTTAGAGTAGTTTTAGGTTTACAATAACCTAAAGAGGTAGGGGGATTTCCACTCCATGTCCCCACATGCAGCAATGCCGCTGCCGCGTGGCGCGCTTCTTCCCGGGGCGCCGGTACCGGTACTCCCCGTCGTCACCCGGCGGCCACAGTTTCCCGGGGCCGCTCTTGGTGCTGCCAGTCCAGTGGTTTGGGCAAATGTATGACAGTCTATCATCGTATCGTACAGAGTAGTTTCACTGCCTTAAAAATCCTCTGTACTTGGGACAATGACCCCTTCCCACTTCCACTCCGGCACCCAGTGATCTTTTCATTGTCCTCATAGTTTGGCCTTTTCCAGAAGGTCATAGAATTTTTTTTTAAGTATTAGGTTTTTTAAAAAAATTATTTAATTTTTTGACAGGCAGAGATCACAAGTAGGCAGAGAGGCAGGCAGAGAGAGAGAGGGGGAAGCAGGCTTCCTGCTGAGCAGAGAGCCCGATGCGGGGCTCGATCCCAGGACCTGAGATCATGACCTGAGCCGCAGCAGAGGCTTAACCCACTGAGCCACCCAGGCGCCCTTCAGAAGGTCATATAATTCAATCATACAGTATGTAACCTTCTCAGAAGGTCATATAATTCAATCATACAGTATGTAACCTTCTCAGATACGCTTCTTTCACTTAGTAATATGCATTTAGGATTCCTCCATGTCTTTTCATGGTTTAATAGCTCATGTTTTCTAGTCCTGAAAAATATTTCAACGTCTGGATGCTCCACAGTTCATCTACGCTTTCACCTATGAAAGGACGTCTTGCTTGCTTCCAGGTTTTGGCGACTACGAATGAAGCAGCAGTTAACATCTGGGTATAGGTTTCTGTGCAGACATAAGTTTTCATATCCTTCGGTTAGCTATGAAGGAGTGTGACTGCGAGGTTGTATGGTAAGGGTATAGGTTTAGTTTTAGAAGGAACTGCCAAACGACAACGTGGCTGGGCCCTGCCGTGTTACCATCACCAGTGAAGGAGAGTTTCTATTACTCCACATCCTTGCTAGCGTTTCGTGTTGTCAGTAGTACAGAATTTGGTTACCCTAACAGGTGCGTCGTCATATCTCATTGCTGTTCTAATTTCCATTTCTTTGATGACGTAAGATGGGAGCATATTTTCATACCCTTATTTGCCATCTGTATATCTTCTGTGGTGAGGTTTTTGTTCAGGTCTTTGATTTTTAATTGGGTCATTTGTTTTCTTGCTGTTGAGTTTTAAGAGTTCTTTTGGTATATGTTTTTGATAGTAATACTCTATCAGATGAATCTTTTGCAGATATTTACTCCCGGTTGTGGATTGTCTTCTAATTCTCTTGCTATTGTCTTTGGCAGAGCAGAAGTTAAAAAAAA